>JBAMJV010003485.1:0-225121 GCA_037951105.1 Echinarachnius parma
CCATTTTGTGTATGTGTGGTCTGTAATACAACTATTGCGCAATAGGGGATTTCATTCTTGTTTTTGTTCCACAACAGAGCAAACATTACTACTTCAACAAAAATGTTAATGATTTAATCTGATATACAAAGTCGGAACATTACATGAACGACCTTGCACACTCTACTGACCATTTAACACATGTATGCACAGCCAGTAGTATCATGTTATTGAAAAAGGCATAGCATGCTGCACACACAATAGCCGGTGACACACAGGGGCCAGTTATCTAGATGAATAATTTGTATACATATCGTATACAAATTATCTAGATAATTGGCCCCTGTGTGACACCAGCTAGTGTGCTCATATCCCAGGCTCCTGCGCTTGGCAGAGTCATTCTTTTGAATTGGGATGTATTCTTTCCAATTCGGGTTCTTAACAATACAAGTGAAAGTGGAAAGTTTCTTTTTCACTAGTTCTAAGAAGACAGGAAATTGAAGTACATACATGTGTGAGACTTGAAGGCAATGTTGCGAATCGGTTCCTCTCCTATTTCCTTCTCATCAATTCTGTCTCTTATTTTTTGTGCGTACATTAAAAAAGAAGACAAAAAATAAGATGCAAATGTGAACTACATGTATAGCCTACAGTACCAGATCATTATTGTAGCTCTGGATGGCCAATCAAATGGTCCACTGCATTTAACTAAATAATAAAAACAAAATATGCATCAATACTAAGAAAACAAATTTGATAGGAGGTTACCATGAACCTGGCTTGAAACATGAATTCATATGAGTCTATGACACGTCAAATTTTGTAGCGACATTTGTTGGTATTTACAAAAAAAGTTTAAAGCCTCCTCCCCCCCCCCCCCCGCAAACAAAATCTGATTTTATTTTCCCTCTGCTGTGTACTTGTATTGTGATTATGCAAAGGCTTCTAAGGGAATGTGTGTGGTATTACATACTTCAAATCAATTCACAGTCAATTATGCAAAGGCTTCTAGAGGAATGTGTGTATGGTATTACATACTTCAAATCAATTCACAGTTAACATTTAAGAGAAATCAGGGCCCTCTTACATTCAACTCTTAAACTATTTCAATTTGCGCAAATGTCCGAGTATTGTTACTGCTAGGTCAACAGCTAATCAGCATGCATGGAGCATTGCAGATGTTGTCATGGTAGTTTCAATAATTGGAAAAGTTTACAGGACTTAGTTTATCAGTTTATCAGGTGGCCAGAATTACACATCCAATATACTGTATTCTCACCACAGACTTGTGTGTTGTACATATATCCAAATTTGTTATTGGCCAATAAAGAGTTTCTAGCTTATTTCTAGTGGGCAAATGAAATTTCCGGTGGCCATTGGCACCCGGGCCACTGCTAAGGGCGAGCCATGGGGGTGTATTCTGAAAACGATTTTAAGTTAAAATTTATTGTATCTACGTCATATCTACGTCACTAAAATATTACACTGTATTTAAGGGATAGCGATTTGCTAAAATATATTTTAGTGACGTAGATATGACGTAGATAAAATAAATTTTAACTTCAGAATACACCCCCTGGTTTATGAAACAGGGCCCAGACTGGTAAAGAACTCAAAGGACTTTGAATAATGGCAGAAGGAGCTTCAGAGGCACCCCAACAATGTGGAGTGGAGTGGAGAGAGTGCATGTGAATTAAGTGTGCAAAGTACAGTTTGTCTGATTGGTGGTTCATTTGTATTGACTTTTTAGACAGGTCCCTCTCGGAGAGCAGTGCAAAAACACAAATCTGGGTTTACAAACTTAAAGGGGACCACCAGGCAAAGAAGAACACATTATTATATGTTTTGGTACCGTTTTGTGATATCAAATAGATACCCAACATTTTGCAAAGAGTTGTGTAATTCATAAACAAAGCAATTAATTTCCACCACTTAGGGAACCACTCCTTTTTCCTGGTTCGTACGGGCCAAACATTGGGGAGTGTGTCAATGCGATTCACGCGTACGTTTGTAGACAATAGAATCCCGGGCGATTCGTTCGCTCTGCACACATTAGTCTTCGCAATTCAGACCGCATGAACGCATGCTTTAGAATGGTGAGGCGTTTTCCAATTATTTTTTTTCTTTCTGGAAACATATTTTTGTGAACTTGTTGATGGAATGGAATACTAAAGATGTTACCTTTCTTTAATAAGAATATTATTTTTGGGTGGTGGTACCCTTTAAATAATTTTGATTATTTTTCTTCATCATTATTATGCACAAACTAATACATTTGTCTATGGTTTCCCCCTTTTCTTCTTTCTTAAATCATTTCACAGTAAACATCAGAGAAATCAAAGAGATCAGACCGGGCAAGAACTCAAAGGACTTTGAGAAATGGCCGGAAGAGCATCGAAGACACCCCAACAATTGTTGCTTTGTGGTCTTCTATGGGATGGAGTTCAGGTTAAAAACACTCTCAGTCTCTGGTAAGTGTTGTCTTGATAATAATAATATGATAGCGATAGTGATAGCGATAGCGATAGTGATAACGATAGCGATAACGATGGCGATGGCGATGGCGATGGCGATGGCGATGGCGATGGCGATGGCGATGGCGATGGCGATGGCGATGGCGATGGCGATGGCGATGGCGATGGCGATGGCGATGGCGATGGCGATGGCGATGGCGATGGCGATGGCGATGGCGATGGCGATAGCGATAACAATAATAATAATAATGAAAATAACAATAATACTACTAATAATAACAGTAATAGTAATAACAATAACAATAATAGTAATACAAATTTAACAATAATAATTATCAAAATAATAATGGATACCTGTATAGCATACGTTCAGTCTCTTGATACTCACGGCACTCACGGCATCTTGATGATTAATTCAACCAATAATTGGTTTATTAAACTAAAATATGGCATGATTTTAAAGCTTGCAAACTTGAACTGTTTTTAGCTCATCCGGCCCGAAGGGCCCGATGAGCTTATGCCATGGCGTGGCGTCCGTCGTCCGTCCGTCCGTCCGTCCTTCCGTCCGTCCTTCCGTCCGTCCTTCCGTCCGTCCTTCCGTCCGTCCTTCCGTCCGTCCTTCCGTCCGTCCTTCCGTCCGTCCTTCCGTCCGTCCTTCCGTCCGTCCTTCCGTCCGTCCTTCCGTCCGTCCTTCCGTCCGTCCTTCCGTCCGTCCTTCCGTCCGTCCTTCCGTCCGTCCTTCCGTCCGTCCGTCCGTCCACAATTTTTAAAATGCTTCTTCTTCGTTATTTTTCAACCGATTTTGATTCTGATTGTTTCATAAGATAGGGCTAGGAGGGGGATTTAAAACTTCTACACAGAATCGTGAAATTCATTATATATGCTAATTTATGCAAGTTTATTCGAAATCACAAAAAATGCTTCTTCTCCTTCATTTCTTGACCGATTTTGATTTAGTTTGCTTTATCTGGTAGAGCTAACTTTGGTACACTAAACTTCTACACAGAATTTTGAAATTTTTCTCCATTAATTAATTATGGTAATTTATGCAAATTTATTCCAAAAATCACAAAAAAATTAGTTTTTTTTAATTTTTTGACCAGTTGAAAAATGTACCACATGAAATTTGCGATATTTGATGTTGCGAGATGGCGGATGAGCGCTACGTCATTGACGTTCTGGTTTATAAAATTAGATCAAGAATGGAGAAGAGGTCATCATGGTCAGGTGATGTATCATATGACATTTTATTAAAACCGGTTCAAGTTTGCAAGTTTTAAAACTCTCTAATTTTGTTTAATCATCCAATGAAGTGATGCCATAAAAACATGTACAAGATTTTTAAAATCTTTATAATATTGTTTTAATTTTGGCAGAGTCATGCACGGGTAAAGATTTTTGTTCAATCCATTAGTTTCAAGTTTGCAAGCTTTTATACTTCCAAACTTTCTCCATCATCTAGAACAGGGTTTGTATTTTTGCATCCTGATATTTTACAATTTTTGCAGAGTCATAAGTGGGTGAAGATGTTTGTTCAAACAATTAAGTTTCAAGTTAGCGAGTTTTTAAACTTCCAAATTTTCTCCATCATCCAACTAAGTAATTCCCTAGAATAGGGTCTATTGTTGCATCCTAATAGTTTTCAATTTTTGCAGAGTCATACGTGGGTGAATACAGTATGTTTGTTCAAACAATTTTGATTTGCTGAATTAACTCACACAAGTTGACAACCGCAGCGGAGCGCAATTATGAAATTGGTCACCGATTAACTGGGAAGCTTTTTACCTCTCGAAAGAACTAGGTGAAAGTGGACGCTATCTTCAAACTTTGATGGATTTTAATCATTTTTAGATTATTTAGAATAGTTTAATGGCACTGCTTGAGACAGTGGCATATGCAGAAATAATTGACTTATTGCTGTCAAGAAAATGGGTGTGCGATGTGTATGGAAATTACTCTCCTTCTAATTTCAAAAAATGTTATTTTCACACAATAAACTTACTCGTTTTAGCTTGACGTTTCACAATCAGATGAATCTTATCAAGGATTTGTCCTTCAAATGTTTTTCAGCTCAACTCTAATAATATGACACCCATGAAATTACAGAAGAATTCTCCCAATTATTCTTAATTGGATGAATAGAGGTAAAGGAGATAAATCATGGTTATGATAATGATCCTCACTATTTGTGCCTTTAGTGGGGAACGATTAGGCCTGGTGGTCGGTCATTGGTCAGGCTTGCTGGGCATATTGACCTCTGACCACTGTTCTTTATGGCCCGGTCAGATATCTACGGATAGCGGAAACGAATGCCCAACGAATAGAAAATTTGCGAAATGAAATTATCCGGTGATGAAAGTCGTCTCCATTGCTTTATGTACAAAACATAGAACAACGTACATCACCGGACAAGGAACGGACAAGAAACGCATACGAACGGAGAAGAATGGATGGAAAATTTAGCTCTCCGTTTGACGTCCGTTTACGCAATCCGTTGATATGTGACCGGGCTATTAGTTGGAGAAATTAATGCTCGTTTAAATTTCATGTGATTTTAATTGGACTTATTCCAGATGAAACCATTCATATTGGGCATTTCTTTGGATGCGTCTGGATGCATCCACTTCAAGTTTGGTTGATGAACACGTAAGGCAACAGGATAAGTTTGAGAAAGGGAATTAGAATGAGGGAGAGGGAGAGAGAGGTGGTGGTAATAATTTAGATAAGTGAAGTGTTTGTGATACTTGAGAAGTAACAAGAGTAGGGTCTGCAGTTTAGGTATTACGCATATTTAAAATTAGTTTCTGGCCCCTTTGTGCTATTTTAGTATTGTGTCTTTGAAAATTGAATTACAACAGAAGGAAAACACAGGCAGATAAATGATAATAGTAATGTGCCTCTCTATAGAGTACAGAAGCTATGACGTCATAAAAATCTATATTTGGAGTTTTCAAATTTGGACTTCATTTTCCGAAAGAGCATCAAGAATAATGTCCAAATACCAAATATCAATTGAATATGTTATGTATTGGCTGAGATATGCCCATCCGAATGAATTTTTTGTCAATAGGCAATCAGTGTTATAGTGCTCTGGTTCATAACTTTATGAACCAGAGCGCTATAACACAGAATGCCCATTGAAAGAAAATTCATTCGGTTGGGCATATCTCAGTCAATACTTAACATATTCAATTGATTTTCGGTATTTGGACATTATTTTTATGCTCTTTCGAAAACTGAAGTTCAAATTTGAAAATTCTAAAAATAGATTTTTTTATGACGTCACACTTCACCACTCTATAGGGCACCTAGATAAATGTACATTGTACATGGTGCTCTATAAATACTGTTTGCCGATGTATAAACCTCATCCTTGTAGCAACCACACCCCCAACTTTGTGTAGTCATTTGAAGGAAAATGCAAAACATTTTCTAGATAATCAAACTGTGTTTGGGATCAGGGTAACATGATTGAACTAAAAATGCCAGGCTTTTCTCCTTTACTTTTGTACATTTTTAGTACATAAAACAACATATTCCTGGTACATACTTATTGCTGATTGGATCGAAACATAACAGAAAATCTTATCAAGCTTCTACTGCACATAAACTATCTCTGTGTATTATCATAAACCTGAGGCCTGTTCAGCGGGTTGTTCTGTCACAAAAAAGGTGATGTTAATACACCAGCAAATACGGTACAGTCAAACCTGTCTATAAAGACCAAAGGGAGACAGAAAAGGTGGTCCCTATACTTAGTAGGGCTCCACACTTACCCTTTTTTCAGTGGCCCAGTTTGGCCAGTGAAACAATTTATTCCCCCTTTCTGGTAGCGCAAAGGAAAAATTTATTGGTCCGAAAATTTTATTTCATGAGCAAACTGTTTATTTTTCAAAATATCACTCTCTCCTGATCAAACCTGTGATTATAGATGAATCATAACATGGAAGAATACAAGATTTTTCTCATTTTGTCATTGTCGGGTTGAAAATCTGCTTGCCAAATCGGTCCACCAAAATATGAATTTTATACATTTTTGCTGGCCCGAAGTGCAATTTCCCTGGCCGCGGGCCAGTGCGAGTGTCGAGCCGTGCCTATAGACAGGTTCATTTATATGTAAACGGCATTCAAGGGAATCAAGATAAGTGGTCTTATATACAGATGGTCGCTAGAGCAGGTTTAACTGTACTAGAAATTATCATATTATTACGTTTTGTTTTGGACAGCGGTCAATGCAGATGAGTACCACCTATGGAACGTGGGTCTCCAGTGGCTGGTATCAACAGCAGAAACAGCTAGCTATCCCCTACAAGTCAAAAGGTGATTACAAATAGGCCTCAGAACATCTTATTTTAACATCTAGTTTCCAGTATGTGTGTGTGTTTGTGTATTTCCTTAGTATTAGTTTGTGGGTTTGTCTGTGTATGTGTGAAAGGAGATGATGGGTCTCCAGTGGCTGGTATCAACGGCAGAAACGGCTAGCTATCCCCTGCAAGTCAAAATGTGATTACAAACGGCTTAAAAACCTCCCTTTTAATACTTGGGTTTGGTATCCGTGTGTGTTTGTGTATTGTTTTTAGTATGTTTGTTTGTTTGTGTACATGTACGTGTGAATGAACATACATGTAAGTACCAACTATGGATGGTAGGTCTCCAGTGGCTAGTATCAACGGCAGAAACAGCTAGCTATCCCCTACAAGTCAAAAGGTGATTACAACTAGGCCTCAAAACATCTTATTTTAACATCTAGTTTCAGTATGTGTGTGTGTTTGTGTATTTTCTTAGTATTAGTTTGTGGGTTGGTCTGTGTATGTGTGAAAGGAGATGATGGGTCTCCAGTGGCTAGTATCAACGGCAGAAACAGCTAGCTATCCCCTACAAGTCAAAAGGTGATTACAAATAGGCCTCAAAACATCTTATTTTAACATCTAGTTTCAGTATATATGTGTTTGTTTGTGTATTTTCTTTGTATTAGTTCGTGGGTTTGTCTGTGTGTGTGTGTGTGTGTGTGTGTATGTGTGTGAAAGTAGATGGTGGGTCTTCAATGGCTGGTATCAACGGCAGAAACGGCCAGCTATCGCCTACAAGTCAGAAGGTGATTACAAACGGGCTTAAATACATCCCTTTTGATATTTAGGTTCAGTATGTGTGTGTGTTTGTGTATTGTTTTGAGTATTAGTTTGTTGTTTTGTCTGTACAGTATATGTGTGAAAGTAGATGGTGGGTCTCCAGTGGCTGGTATCAATGGCAGAAACAGCTAGCTATCCCCCACAAGTCAGAATGTGATTACTAACAGGCTTAAATTACCCCCCTTTTAATATCTAGATTTGGTTTGTTTGTGGGGTTTATTTGTTTTTATCTTTCAATTTATGTTTGCTGATTTTTTTTTTTTCGGGGGGGGGGGGGGGGGGGGGTTGGGGGTCAAATTTGTATTTTTTTCCCACTGATTTTAAGCACTAGAAAGTACTAATTTTCTCTGGAAATCTGACTTATTGATGTGCCATACTTACTGATATGACAAGTTTGTATACTGGTGCTTGATACTTGATGAACATATCTCCTTAATAGCGCCATTGTGTGCTGGTGTATGCATAGATTTAATGGGGTTTTTTTAAAATAATAAATTCAAATAAATTGTAATGTTTTTATTCGCCTTTTCCTTGAATTGTTCTACTCCTTCAGATGGCTACGCAGGGAGTTCTATGCAATGGGCAAAAACAAGACAGACACGTAAGTTTAGGATGGATTATTCAAATACAGTAAAACCTGTGTATAGTGACCACCTATCAAAGGGAATCAAGCAAAGTGGCCACTGTAGACAGGTGACCTCTATAGACAGGTTCCATATACAGTAAAACCTGTGTATAGTGACCACCTATAAAATGGAATCAAGCAAAGTGGCCACTGTAGACAGGTGACCTCTATAGGCAGGCTCCATATACAGTAAAACCTGTTTATAGTCACCACCTAATAAATGGAATCAAGCAAAGTGGCCACTGTAGACAGGTGACCTCTATAGACAGGTTCCATATACAGTAAAACCTGTGTATAGTGACCACCTATTAAATGGAATCAAGCAAAGTGGCCACTGTAGACAGGTGACCTCTATAGGCAGGCTCCATATACAGTAAAACCTGTTTATAGTGACCACCTAATAAATGGAATCAAGCAAAGTGGCCACTGTAGACAGGTGACCTCTATAGACAGGCTCCATATACAGTAAAACCTGTTTATAGTGACCACCTAATAAATGGAATCAAGCAAAGTGGCCACTGTAGACAGGTGACCTCTATAGACAGGCTCCATATACAGTCAAACCTGTGTATAGTGACCACCTAATAAATGGAATCAAGCAAAGTGGCCACTGTAGACAGGTGACCTCTATAGACAGGCTCCATATACAGTCAAACCTGTGTATAGTGACCACCTAATAAATGGAATCAAGCAAAGTGGCCACTGTAGACAGGTGACCTCTATAGACAGGCTCCATATACAGTAAAACCTGTGTATAGTGACCACCTAATAAATGGAATCAAGCAAAGTGGCCACTGTAGACAGGTGACCTCTATAGACAGGCTCCATGTACAGTAAAACCTGTGTATAGTGACCACCTATTAAATGGAATCAAGAAAAGTGGCCACTGTAGACAGGTGACCTCTATAGACAGGCTCCATGTACAGTAAAACCTGTGTATAGTGACCACCTATTAAATGGAATCAAGCAAAGTGGCCACTGTAGACAGGTGACCTCTATAGACAGGCTCCATATACAGTAAAACCTGTGTATAGTGACCACCTATTAAATGGAATCAAGAAAAGTGGCCACTGTAGACAGGTGACCTCTATAGACAGGCTCCATGTACAGTAAAACCTGTGTATAGTGACCACCTATTAAATGGAATCAAGCAAAGTGGCCACTGTAGACAGGTGACCTCTATAGGCAGGCTCCATATACAGTAAAACCTGTTTATAGTCACCACCTAATAAATGGAATCAAGCAAAGTGGCCACTGTAGACAGGTGACCTCTATAGACAGGCTCCATATACAGTAAAACCTGTGTATAGTGACCACCTATTAAATGGAATCAAGCAAAGTGGCCACTGTAGACAGGTGACCTCTATAGACAGGCTCCATATACAGTAAAACCTGTGTATAGTGACCACCTAATAAATGGAATCAAGCAAAGTGGCCACTGTAGACAGGTGACCTCTATAGACAGGCTCCATATACAGTAAAACCTGTGTATAGTGACCACCTAATAAATGGAATCAAGCAAAGTGGCCACTGTAGACAGGTGACCTCTATAGACAGGCTCCATATACAGTCAAACCTGTGTATAGTGACCACCTAATAAATGGAATCAAGCAAAGTGGCCACTGTAGACAGGTGACCTCTATAGACAGGCTCCATATACAGTCAAACCTGTGTATAGTGACCACCTAATAAATGGAATCAAGCAAAGTGGCCACTGTAGACAGGTGACCTCTATAGACAGGCTCCATGTACAGTAAAACCTGTGTATAGTGACCACCTAATAAATGGAATCAAGCAAAGTGGCCACTGTAGACAGGTGACCTCTATAGACAGGCTCCATGTACAGTAAAACCTGTGTATAGTGACCACCTAATAAATGGAATCAAGCAAAGTGGCCACTGTAGACAGGTGACCTCTATAGACAGGTTCCATATACAGTAAAACCTGTGTATAGTGACCACCTATTAAAGGGAAACAAGAAAAGTGGCCACTGTAGACAGGTGACCTCTATAGACATGTTCAATAAATTTAGTTTTTCTATGCATGAGATCGGTTTTAGTGGCCACTTTAGGCAGGTTGGCTACTATAGACAGGTGGCCACTGAGACAGGTTTGACTGTACTCATTTTTACCATTGGTGTTTGTAATTATGTTTAGAAATTTTATAATTATAGAACTGAGTTATTTTCAACATTACTTGAATAGTAAATTAGGTTCAGATCATTAAAAAGAAATCTGATTTTGATTGTTAGTATTGTATTTCTGTAAACGTGGTAATGTTCGCGGATTTCGCGCTGATGTCGGCGTCCGCGAATATAAATGTGTGTGAACACTTGCTCGGATGCGAAATTAAAAACTCGCGAATGTGTTTCTGTGTTGCTCAGCGCGAAATATTGATCGCGCAAAAATAACGTTTACAGTATTCAATATTGAAAGTATTATTTGTTATCTTTTTATTAATGAACAAAGTGTATTTATAATTAAAAGGATATACTGGAAGAATAGATAGAGAAGGATGCAACTTCCAAGAATTAAAGGGATCTAGTAAATTTGTTGACATGTGAAAAAAGTGATGAATGGTTGATACAATGTATATTGTTGTTATCTGATATGTCCACGGGGTGTTGTGTGAAACATTATATGGCCGAGTAATGAGCAAAAATGCAAAGCGATATCACTAACTCATTGCACTCACTTTTTGTACACGAATTTGACGATCCAGTGGATAATTTAACATCTGAACATTTTAATCGCAAATATCTTTTTAACGAAAGGGAAATTAGAAAAACCGAAACCCGTCCCATGATTTTATTGTTAATACAAATACAACAAGGTATGAGGGAACCGCTAGAATTCCAATTGGATTTTGAAGATTTGGACAATGTTACTAAGTCCCTTTAATTACATCTACATCTACCACAATTCGCGGAAGTAGACGATGAAACGCTCCTAAGAATTTTTATTTTTCTTTCTAGGAAGTACTTAAATTAAATTAATGAACCCTCTACGTTGTCTGAAGAGGAAGATATTAATCAATATCAAATGGAGCTATAACAGATCAATATGAACCGGGCAGAATATCTCTGAGTAAATAGTGTGTTTATGGATTCATAAATATGCCACTAAATAAGTCTTACTGCTTAACCCCTTGATTCCGGGAACCGGGTGGGTTGTGTACAAAGTCTATGGGGATTTCAGAAACTCAAAGGGAACAGGTTAATATCCCTTTACTGACTGTAGGGAGTGAAACTCTATGCATAACATGTATGTATATATGTATCATGCACTGGCTTTCAAAGAGTTAACGATATAGAATATTATGGATGTATGAATCTGAAGCAATTAAATCTAATACTTAAAGGTATTCTTGAGTATTGGTTATTCCTGAAATTTCCTCTGCGAGGTTTACGGTCGGCTTTGAATCAATTTGAAAGTACATTTAATAAAACCTCTAAAATGAGAATTGTTCCCTTTCAAATGTTCTCATACATGTACTTTGATTTTAGAATTTTTTTTTGATTTATTGCGAGGCATCGCGATTTTCCGCCATTCTGCAACAATAAAATACAACTTTTTATAAATCCTACACATTTTTAGAAATATACAAAATACATTTAAAATGTTCCCGTAATCAAGGGGTTAAGCAGTAAGACTTATTTAGTGGCATATTTATGAATCCATTACACACTATTTACTCAGTGATATACTGCTCGGTTCATATTGATCCTTTATAGATATAAATATTTGTATTGTGATCAAAAGTTTAAAATGGATATCTTATGAATTACCAATACAGATGAACTTTCATACTAATACATTTAAAATTGTTTTTGATGATCTCTCTTTTGAATAACTACATGTACTTTAAGCACACAACACATATACATTTTTAAAGAAAAAATGGAAACTTTCAGGTTTATGGAGGGCGCCCTCTTGTGTTAACGACTGTTTACAAAAACGAAAACCGCCCTGTAACTAAGACATTTATGTTTTCTTCAATTAAAGCATAATTAAATATTAACTATTAGTTTTTGATGATACATTTGTAGAATTTAAATACTCAAATCTCTTTAAATGCATGTCAACGTACCTTTGCAGCAGGATAGCCTGAAATCTGTGGCAAACTAAATTAGTTTCTGCAAAGGTGTAAGTGAGAAAAAAAAGGAAAACAAAAAAACTAAAAGAACACTGGTTTTTCTGGGAAGCACTTCATGTGATGCTTTCCTAGAAGTGAGATGTTATATATTATGCTGGTTTGTGGGTGGTGCATTATACTGTACACATAATACCGCTTGCTAGATAGAGTTACAGGCTAGCGCTCTGTGCTTGTAGGCAAGCCTCCACACTAACCCTTTTCTCTACTGTTAGTAATGTAGCGTGCCGAGGGTCGATTAAGAACTTGCTAGAAATTAACATTTTTGCCTCGTGGCCCAGTCGAGCAAGTAAATACAAGATTTTTCAACTTCTAGTGGCCCGAAACCAATTTCTGGTGGCCCCAAACAAAGAAAACATAACAAATTCTGTTGCCTGATCGGACCAGTAGAAGTTAGTATCAATGAAATTTGGTGGCCCGAAGCTAATTTTTAGTGGCCCCGGGCCAGCGGGCCTATGATAATTTCGAGCACTGGTATACCCTAAGCCTAATCATAATGCTATACTATACTTTTTCCCCACTCTCTCTCAAACTCTCACTTTCACTTTTGCAGTTTCGAAAACTGTCTTCTCTTTTTGCCAAATTCACAACCTCAACTCACAATCCCAAACTGACTTGTCTATTTTCACTTTCAAGATCACTTAAATTTCCCAAACTGGCCTCTCACTTAAGTCCCCAAACTGGTTTCCAATTTCCTCAGTTTTGCCCAAACACTTTCAAATTTCACTTCAACAAACTAAGGACGGGATTGGACAAGATGTATTCCGGTATATTATGGCAGTTTATTATTCATCGGAAGTACAAATTTTCTCTCTTTCTCTGTGGAGCTTTTAAAAAATCAAATATGACCTTCCCAAGCGCAAACAGCGTGCACAGTCAGTCCGTCTCCTACCCGGCTGTCCACAGACTACCAAAATGACAGTCTTCCTCTCACCAAACAGCATGAACAGTCAGTCCTTCTCCTACCTGACTGTCCAACCGAATGAGGAAAATCCAGCCCTTTTATACCTTCCAGGAGTTCTTCAGTTTACACAAAATACCTTAACCCTACCACTATCACTATTAAAGGGACTTAGTAAGATTGTCCAAATCCTCAAAAATTACTTGGAACTCTATACCTTATCATGTTCATATTAACAATAAAAGCATGGGACAGGTTTTGTTTTTTCAAATTTCCATTTCATTCAAAAGATATTTACGATTGAAGTGTTCAGATATGAAATTGTCTAAGGGATAATTTAAGCCATGACAAAGTAGGTGCTATGAGTTAGTGAATTTTACTTTGCATTTTTGCTCATATTTCAGCCAAAAAACATCCAATCAACGTGAAATGTTCACATTACTGTATGGACATATCAAATCACACCAATACACATTTTATTAATCACCCATCACTTTTTGCACTTGTCAACAAAGTTACTAGATACCTTTAACAATCAATATTTCAAACTAACATTATATTTATAATACACGATCTACAGAAGGGGTTAATACTGTACTTGAACTCCGGACCATCTAGTTTCGATACTGTAGCTGGCTTTCCCCACCCAGGGAGGAAACACAGCTACAAAGTGGCCTTAAAAAAGCTTCAGTGTGCCTCATAAAAACTTGTATACATACATGTGTATGGATTTATAACATGTACAACTAAATTACATCTTGCTATTTTCGCCACAGTAAAATCATTTAAACTTTTCAAATTTGACTTGCAGGAACAGAAAATTTACTTGCCCGTTTACTTCTAGATTAAATTTTTTTCACGTAGTTGACCAATACCTAAGTTGCCCGACATCAAATTTGACTTGCCCGACATCAATTTTGACTTGCCCCGGGCAATAGGGCAAGTGCTAGTGTTGTAGGAAATGCCTAAAATTAGCACAGGCTCATAGGTCTGGGGCCACTGAAAACTAGCTTCGGGCCTCCAAATGTCATTGATGATAGATTTCACTGGCTCGAATGGGCAACCAAATATAACAGAGTTTGTAATGTTTTTCTTTGTTTGGTGGGGGGGGGGGGGGGGGGGGGCACCAGATTCAGGTTTCGGGCCGCTAGAATGTAACAAATCTTGTTTTTACTTGCCCGATTGGACGACAAGGCAAAACTGTAAAAATTTGTAGCAAATGTTGTAGGGACCAGGGCCAGTTAATATTACTTAAGTGTCACATTTTACTACTCTGATCAGGCAACTAAATTTTCAAGCTGACGATTACAAGACTAGAAGAATATCTATATTGCAGTTTTGACATATTATTTTATTTGTATTTGTATTATTGTATTCACTCTCCCCATCATTTATGTTAGTTTTACATTTTTATAATGTAATGTATATATGTTTATATATTTTGTTTTTCAGCATGCAAGTTAAACTGCAGGGCGCCTTTGTAAAGCAGTTTTGCATATAAACTGAACAGGCCTACATGACCCTGCAGTATAAAATAAATAAAACAAATAAATAAAATAAATAAATCAATAAATTTGTGGGTGCTGGTACCCTTTAACTGTATGGGAGTTGCAAAATCTAGTAGTACAATTCCCTATAACTAGCAAGAAATAGTGTATCTATAGAGGCATGATGTGTATTACCCTATAATGCACCAACAAGGGCTGTAGTAAAGAGTACAATATGTTTGTTCAGGTTGACACTGCTCTAGATGCTAGCCTTGATCTACATGTAGTAAAGAGAGAAATCAACCATTGCATCCGCAGCGCTCAGTGATTGAATTCAAGCTTGAATTAATTCAAAGACAACTTGAAAACATGCTTGAATTTATACTTTTTTGAATTAATTCAAAGACAACTTGAAAACATGCTTGAATTTATACTTTTTTGAAGTAAATTCAAAGACTTCTTCAAAACTTTTCAGCAATAAATTTGAACAAAGTCGATATTCAGGATTGAGAGGAAGAAAGGGCGGGCAGATTTATGCTCCAATGAATTTGAAAACCTTTAACAAACCAATTTTTCGAATCTGTAGATAACATAATAATTACATCAGGGGGGTGTTTCACAAAGATCCTAAGTTTAACTACTCTAAGTGGGACCTAACTATTATGGAAAGCCATTTGTAGCCTTAGAATAAAGCATATTCAAAAGCAAAACAAAACAAGAATTTTAGAATGTTCATAAATGTTGCATCAAGAACATCAAAGAAACAAGTGGCTCTCCATACTTTTTAAGTCCAACTTAGAGTTAAGTTCAACTTAGAATCTTTGTGAAACACCCCCTAGGATCTTTATGTATACATTTCATTTTAAACCAAGTTATAGTTACATCTGTCTGCATAACTATGAGTGGCCCGGGTGCCAATGGCCACCATCAATTTGATTTGGCCACTGGAAACTCTTGTCTTGGCCACCAACAAGTTAGGATCTACAACACACATGTCTATGGTTGGAGTCTATCTGATGTATCATGTTGGCCACCTGAATTTAAAGAAAGCTTGAGGGAAAGGCCCCGTCACATTTAAAGGGATGCCTGTAAAGTGTCTAACTCCACGAAAATTACTTGGAGCTTCCTCGTTTCTCTTCTACCGTGTTGTTTAGCTTATGGTCAGAGAAGAATAAAATAGGGTTAGATTTTTTCAAATGCCCCTTTATAGTATGACGATATCTATCATTCAGCTCAAGAGCATTAATACGGTAATTCGTTATAAAAGCTGACGCATATTTTTGCTTTTTTAACCAGGAAAGCAGTGTTCTTTTTCAATGAAACTTTCACACATCATTCGGACATATCTTACAATGATTTTGGTACAGGATTGAAGTCTCAAATGTCATTTTGGGCAATATTTGACACTTTACAGGTGCACCTTTAAGAAAATTTGATAGTTTAATTTTCTACATTTTGTAAAGTTTGCAGGGGTGTCGATCTGTTCGGAAAACACAATGCATTGGGGGGGCGAGCATTGTTTGTGAACAATAGCTCGCCCCCCCAATGTATTGTGTTTTCCGAACAGATCGACACCCCTGTAGTTTGTTCAACTGGCAAGTTTGCAAGATTATCAACTATTAGACCATTGATTAGATCATTAAGTTTACCTCAAGGTTGTTTGTATTTAAATTAAAACAAATATAGACCTACTACACACCTTCTGTTTGCAGACACCCTTATCTGCATACTCCTGATTGCCATGTAAGCTGTCACATGATACGGTGTATGTCACCTGATCCCAACAGCTGTATTTTTAACCAGTCCCTGTAACTAACTGCAATGTAATTTGTGTTACAATGTACATTGACATACTCAATTTCTGACCTACCTTCAGTATTTAGAAGATCGGATGAGGTTGATTGACGTTTGCCGACGGTGTATCCCAATTGATGAAATCAATAATGAACTTGTTGCTATGTGTTTACTTTGGTATCATGTATTGCTCCAGAGTTTATCTTTCTTGTCTCGTGTTGCTGTGTAGTTTCATAAGTTATCAAATAATATCAGTTTGCCCTTATGTTTGAGAGACCTACAAAAACTACTCAATATCTGACGCACCTTTGTATCCTAACAAAACAGGGGTTAGATTGATTAATGTTTGCTCACAAAATCTTGTAGATCAATGATAAAGTGTTATTCTTTGTGTTTTAACCCTTCCCCTTTGAGATTCTGAAATCCCTATAGACTTTGTACATAGCCTACCCGGTTCCCGAAAGCAATGGGTTAATACATTTTACATACAACTTTGTTCATATTTCTTGTCTTACAGTATTTCACACTGTAGTTTTACTTTATTAACCCATTGACTATGGGAACCGTGTGGGTTGTGTACAAAGTCTATGGAATTTTCAGAATCTCGTAGTGAACGTGTTAAAAGATTTATTGAATAAGATGTAAGTTTCTCCTATGTTTGAAGGATCTTCTGACCTACAAAGAGACTTACTCAATATCTGACACACCTTTGTATCTAAACATGAAATAGGGTGTGGTTATTTAATGTTTGCTCACTATGTTGCTCCACTACTTGATGATCAACATTATAAAGTTTGCCTGGTTTGAAGATAAATTATAAATCAAGTGATTTTGTTTGGAAGAAAAAAGGTTGCACTCTAAAATAAAAATTGTGAATTTCTGAAGATCGGCTATATAGTGTGTCTTGTTTTGAAGATCAATGATAAAACAAACAGTGGAGCTTTAGTGAACGAAAAGATGTTGCACCCTGAAAACTATGATATGATAACAATTATGAAAAGCATATGTCATTTGACATTCGATGATAAAGCATGTAGTGATCTCTTTAAGATGTTAAAAGGAGTGACATCACTTTAATTAACAATCGTTTAAAGGGACTTAATAACATTGTCCAAATCCTCAAAATCCAATTGGAATTCTAGCGGTTCCCTCATACCTTGTTGTATTCGTATTGACAATAAAAGCATGGGACAGGTTTTGGTTTTTCAAAATTCCATTTCGTTCAAAAGAAATTTACGATTAAAGTGTTCAGATGTTAAATTATCTACTGGACTGTGAAAACCGTGTACAAAGTGAGTGCAATGAGTTAGTGAATATCACTTTGCATTTTTGCTCATTACTCGGCCATATAACGTCCATTTGACTTGAAATTTTCACACAATACCCTGTGGACATATCAGATTACAACAATATACATTGTACCAACCATTTATCATTTTGTGCACATGTCAACAAAGTTACTAGATCCCTTTAAGTTTGTCTCATTTGAAATCATATAATAAGGCATGCAACAATGCTTGAAAGATAACTTTTTCATGACCAAATTTGCTGTTCCACTGGTTCCTTTGATATATCTTCTTCTTTTAAACAACATTCTAGAGTTTCATGCACATTTATTTTATGTACATTCTTTGTTCCTTTTCATGCTGCAGAGTTTCACTGAGGGACATGAAGTCGTTTCTGCCCAGGATCAACCTCAAGATGAACATGAAGGACCTCAGAGAATCTTTCAACGTAAGTATGGCCCTAAACCTAACTCTAACTCTAACCCTAACCCTATCCCTAACCCCAACCCTAACCCTGACCCTAACACTCCTTAATCCTCCGTCCCTTGGATAGGATGATAAATAGAGGTCCCATGTACACATGTATGAGACAGTCACACCTCATGCAAGCTAAGAACCAGTCAACTTCTTGAAAAAAGAGTAGGGTGTTAACCCGGTTGACTAGTAACCCTGCATATTACAACCAAAATACTGCAAGAATCTTCAGAATTGAACGAGGCAGTTCAATACAAAAAGGAAAAAGAATCCCAGACTAACCCTAACCCATTGCCTATGGGAACCTGGTATGTCCTGTATTAACTCTATGGCAATGGCAAAATCTAGTAAGGAATGGGTTAACCCTAACCCAGACCCTTTCACTGTTGTGAAAGCACAGTGCAAGCAGAGCTTTAAGTGATCCATTAGCTTTGTCAATGTTCCCTACTTATGGAAACATTTAAGAATGAAAAATCTTTCCAGAATGCTTTTCGATTCTATATGAATTTAAATACTTTGTTCAAATGATCGGGATAAAATCTGGAATCAATGTTCATTTTTGTTCACAAGGGAAATACTGTTCTTTTTCTATGAATGAATATATCACATATCATTCAGACTAATCTTATAATGATATTGATATAGGACTGTAGTCATGTAAAATGATTCTTTAATCAAGCCTTGAAATTCAACTGTTGGGCAGTTCCATGCCAAGGTGGATAGAATGTCAAGGTAGTTCCACACACTAACTCCTTTTGCTCTTGAGTCCTTCAAATATTGATGTTTAGATCAAACATCTAGAGAAACTGACCAGAAATATATAATATTGATAAAAAAGAGCAAAGAAATATCCCATTTCTTTGCTCTTTTTCATTTATATAAAATATTGATGTTCTCAACTTGTACTGAAATGCTTCCAGTAGCCATATGTACAAAATAATCCCAGGATTAAATGGGCAAAGGGGTGAATTTTGGGGACTTCTATGACACTTTACTTGGAATTGCCTTGTTGTTATAACAAAAACTCAAACTATTTTCAACGGCCGTTCAAAATTAAAAACAGTTACAGAGTATATATGAGTTACAAAATGCAAAATACAAACAATACAAAACAAAATTAATCATGAAAGAAGAAAGTAAGGAAAAAGGAGAAAAGGGACAGTTACAAGTGGGCCAGGGCTCACAAAAGTAAAATATGTTACTGTTGCCCGGAGACATGTAGTACTCATGCTAGTACAACTCTGCATAGCTTGTTGTAGCCCATAGAACCCATACTCAATCCTATACATAGTGCAAGTGAAGATTGTTTTGTGCAGAGTTCTTAAAGGCATATATGCGTGGGTTATTAGACGCGTGGATCCATCTTGCGCACTTTTACGCACGGTACGTAATCCCCATTGGCTCAGTTATAAGTAGCGATCGCAAACTGTCCCGGCTTCCGAATACCCGAGTAAAAAATGCATACAAAATAGTCGCGTTCGGAATGTTTGTACTAGTCGAATGGAGATCCATCAGAGATGTTTACGAGCGAAAATATCACGTAACACGCTTAACCGCAAATACTTCAAAGCGCCGCTGTTTGATGTCTTAGGTGACAGCGTGAGAAATTCTTGCTGCATGCAATTTCATAAGAAGGCCCGTGTTCAGATATTTCGAAGCACCGCTCTTCGATCGATCCAACACATATCGTGAGTTTACCTCGAGAGATTACGGTGGAGTCGAGTTGGAATTTGCTGACTACCCTTTATAACCCACGCATATATGCCTTTAAAGGCTGTGAAGGATTTTGAAAAGTGATATCGGTGTAGTTTTACACATATGCTTTCGATTCCGTTTAGTTCTCTAAACGGAATAGAAAGTGAATAAGTTAAATAAGTTGAAGCATTGAACGGGAAATTTATATGGGTATAAACTTTTTATTGCACTACTTTCATGAGATGAAGGTTTCAAAGGATAACAAAAGTAATTTCAGTGTAACATTACATTCTTTTTAATCTATTGAGATTGCCTCGATAAATTTAAGCTTTTAACTAGAAAGAAATTGGTATAATTATTTAATTTCAGATTTCAAGGTTTTGAAGGATAAAAGAGTTATCTCAATGTAACGTCACACTTTTTATTCTATTCAGAATGCCTCAATAAGCTTTTAACAAGAAAGATGTGGGTATAACCACAAATTGCCCCATTTTGTTAATGAGTTAATTTCATTTTTAAAATTTCATTTTCAACAAAGAATACGATACAATTGAAGGCAGATAAAATTATACAATATAATGAAGATACTATACTATAACTTTAACTAAAAAT
This sequence comes from Echinarachnius parma, assembly GCA_037951105.1. NCBI lineage: Eukaryota > Metazoa > Echinodermata > Echinoidea > Clypeasteroida > Echinarachniidae > Echinarachnius > Echinarachnius parma. The sequence continues at coordinate 20,609 of JBAMJV010003485.1, forward strand.
ATGTATGAATTTCTAACCCATATATGGGCATAAACTCCCACTCTGGTAAAGGCCTGGTCACACAGGACACGACTAGACCCACGAATGCAGTACGCATTAGTACGAATCGGTAAAAAGGTAGAAATCGTACACGATTTGCCGACGATTTCTACCTTTTTACCGATTCGTACTAATGCGTACTGCATTCGTGGGTCTAGTCGTGTCCTGTGTGACCAGGCCTTAATAAGGTGAAGGTTTTGAAGGGTTTAATAACAAAAGTGGTTTTTGTGTGATTTTACACAAACTTTCTATTCCATTAAGAATATATTCAATAAGTTAAAGTTTTTATCTAGAAATGTGTGCTTTTTTCTAACGGTTGTAAAGGATAAAAAAAAGTGGTTTTAGCGTACCATAATTTTGCATAAACTTTCTGTTTTGTTCAGAACATCTTCAATGAGATGAAGCACTCGACCAAGTCTAAGTCTAAGAGTAGACTTAAGCTGGTAAGATTAAGGGTGATACAATTTTTAAGGTGATGAGGAAATATTGTAAATAGTTATCAGAGTATGGTGTAGCGCCCCCCCCCCCCCCTCAAATAAACACAAACAAATGGAACTGCATACTTCCTTTAACTGGAGTTGCTGGATGAAGAATCCTTTTACAGAGAAAATGAACTCGAGGTCAGCGAGTTTGTTTATTAATCCATCCAGGGGGGTGTTTCACAAAGATCCTAAGTTGAAAGTTGGACTTAAAAAGTATGGAACGCCACTATTTTCTTTGAAAAATTGTTGTAAAAGTCCCTTTTCAAAGGCATAAAATGTTGATTCAAATCATCAATATTTTCTGTTATCAAGGAGATTTCATCTTCTTGATGCAACATTTATGAAAAGTCTAAAATTCTTATTTTTGGGCTTTTTGATATATATTTTATTCCAAGGCTACAAATGGCTTTCCATAATAGTTAGGTCAAACTTAAGTTTTAAGTTCAACTTAGTATCTATGTGAAACACCCCCCAGGACTGATTGATTTTGCTATGTCCATAGACCCTAGTCCAAGTATTTTTGGGACCAGTAAGTGTGAATGGGGTTATGTACATGTAGCTACTGTATCTTTCTAGGGAGTATTTAATCACACAATGTAAGGTTCCTAATTTGTAAGCTTTTCTACACATCTTTGACCTGATAGTTTGCCTCTTTGGTTGGTCCTAGTATATAGCACCGTTCATTATTTGTGATCTCCTTTTAGCCAAGGTTGGGGATGTAAAGATTGCACATTTACAAAGGTGTATTGAACACTGCTTATAGCCCGGTCACATATCAACGGATTGCGCAAACGGATGTCAAACGGAGAGCTAAATTTTCCATCTGTTCTATACGTTTCTTGTCCGTTCCTTGTCCGGTGATGTACGTTGTTCTATGTTTTGTACATGAAGCAATGGAGACGACTTTCATCACCGGATAATTTAATTTCGCAAATTGTCTATTCGTTGGGCATACGTTTCCGATATCCGTTGATATCTGACCGGGCCATAAACAGCATACTTCATCTGGTTGATTTGATGAATTTATTTTCCACATTTTCAAAAAATTATTAAAGCATACAGTAAGCAATAAATTATAATTTCTTGCACATAATTAGTAAAGAAAAACAAATATATAGTTCATTCGCATTGTTGTTGGTTAGGAAAAGAGGTACATTTTTAGGCCACAGTTTTGTTGAAACCTGACAAATTTGGGACCTAACATTGTGTCACTATAAAATATGCCCTAGAAACATTGCTACTTAACCCGTTCAGGACTGAACCTGAAAATACTCTGGCTTGGGTCTATGGAGAAAACATGTTATACCAAAATACTCTGGCTTGGGTCTATGGAGAAAACATGTTATACCAAAATACTCTGGCTTGGGTCTATGGAGAAAACATGTTATACCAAAATCTATCAGTCCTGAAAGGGTTCACCAAAATTGCTGATCATGGCATCATTTAAAAAAGTTAACAATTTCTCATCCAGTGAGTTTTTGTCATTGGAAGTATGTCATTCCATTTGTTTTTCTGGGCCACCCTGTATAGCAGATGCAGTAGCTACATCATCAGCAGCAGCAGCAGCAACAAAATCTTCAATCAATCTAACTTTTGCCTCTTAACTCATTCTGCTTTAATAGTTTTTCTGCACTCTAATCATAAACAGAGATGGTGATTTGGTTATTTAAAGAGATGACTTCTACTGTAAGATTTTGTTTGTAATTTAAATGGAATTAAGTAAAAATATTTTAGATTTATTTTGGTTATGAGTTTTTTAAATAAAAGAAAATACATGTATATTTGAATTTGAGTAAAGGCATTTCCAATAGTTACATCAACCCCGAAAAGGGTACTAAAATACAATGCTTATTTCTTCTTTGAAAAAATGCCTCACAACATTTTTGTTTTAAATTGAATAATTGTTTAATTAAATATTATAATTTTTATTATTTGGGAGAATAGTTGCGTTACATTTCATGATTTCGTAGGTCTACAATAGCAAAAATATGAATTGATTGATAAATATTCCTTTTATTCTCATTAATAAGCATGCTTAGTTTGGTTCTCATCAGTCAGGAACAGGCTTAAATTTGTTTTTATGGGCTTAAATTGTATTATTTAGTTCTAACAACTGATGGCATTTGGCACTAGCATTCCTTTCTTTTCTTTTCTTTTTTCTCTCAATGTAATGTAATATTTGCTTAACGTACCATGACAGTCTCGGGGAAGCTCCCCCAAACAAAACAAACAAAAACAAGAACAACCAAACAATAGGAAACACCATTATGAACTTCTATATTAATTCATATTTTATGCACAATAATGTTAACAAAAAACAAACAAAATATGTACAAATAGATACTAGAGATTAGACTTAAAACCTTATTAAGACCTAAATTTGAGCAATCAAATAAATTGAATGATATTTGTCTGGTCTACAGTGTAGACAAGACAAATATCCAAAAAATGTTGGGGGATAAGTCCTAAAATGCAAAGGTTGTTAAAAAGGAACATAGGCATATAAATATACTCTATATGAGTGCTGCGGCCTGCATTCGATAAAACATGATGTATCAGCACTCTCACATGCATGTATCTTCTTACATCATGAACATATACGTATTAGGAAAAAAGCATTCAACATATTCTAATGGATAGTTAAGAAATTTGTTAAGAATGTTAAGATACAAAATAGGGGAGAGCCTAATTTATGATTAATTAAAGTGACGACCTTTATTTGTACGATACTTATATTTCATGAATAATGATTTCATTAACATGACAGACATTATGCCAAATGTGACAGGATTATAGCAAAACCCCGCACTTGTGGGTAATTAATGTATTGAAGAAAGGGGCATTATAATTACACATAATGTATGTGAAAGACTTATGTTAGTACAATTGAAACAATCATATCTTTGCCAAATATTGTCAATTTTTTTAGAACAAGGCATCAAAAGAAAGCTTGCGACGAGGCCTTTCCAATGGCTTGAAAATCAAAATTTTCTTTTTTACCAACAAGTGCAGGGTTTTGCTCTATCCAGTCTATCCAGTTTAATGCATGATTTATTAGCGGTGTCTGGCCATCTTCAGATGCATTATTTCACTTTCATATGTATATATATAGTATAAATGTCAGCCCCAAGTAGAGCCAGACTGGTCTCGGTGGAACCCACCGGACGAAACAGAGACGTTCAGTCTACCGAGTACCAAGAAACTCAAAGCCCATTCCATTGCATAGTACTGAGTGCCTGTATAGAGGGTGAGGGTTAAATGGGTAGACCTGGTAGAATGGAAGGGGATACCCCTATTTATGATACTCTCCACTTTTACTTTAATGGACCATGTCGCACGAAGGGCATGTAATTTGCCCAGCGCAGTGACCAAGGCGGTGATAATCACTGGCGATATCTCGTCACAATCATTAAGGTGGCGAATATCTTTGGCGTTAACTCACCCAAGATCTTCAATCATCTACCCCCTGCCCCTGCAGAGAAAACAAATGAATGTTATGGGACCTGTCTATTGAGGTCACCTGTTTACAGTGGCCACTGTTGTTTTCCACTGGTGACTATACACAGGTTTGACTGTATACTGTAAACGTTATTTTCGCGTGATTAATATTTCGCGCTGAGCGACACAAAAACACATTCGCAGCTTTTTAATTTCGCGGCCGAGCAAGTGTTCACACCTATTGCAAATCACGCATTTATATTCGCGGGTTTTAATATTCGCGGACGTGGACTACAGCGCGAAATCCGCGAAAAATAAATGCACCATGAACAGAGGTCAGTTGAATTGATATAGGGCTGTTCCTGGGTCAATGTCGTGCCCTCACCCCCTCGTACTCTGAAATGATTTGTTGTTCGACCGAAGGTTAATTGACCTGTAGGTGCTACCTGGGGAGATGCATCTTGCCAATTTTGATCAGGTCCATTCGCAGTATCCTCGGTCCATTACCAAAATTATGCATTTATTGGTTCATTAACACTGAGTGCTAGGGATTTTAATTCTCTATGGCATATGTGTGTATTGTAACTAGGCAAAAATGCGAGCTTAGCTCTCAAGGAGTTACAACCAGTGTTGTTGTTATTTAATTCTATATGGCGATATAAGTCAGTATTGACTTTTGTTGCCATATTCGTTTTCGTTCTTTTTTATTAAGAAATTGTATTCATGCATTTTGACATAAAGTTCCTACTATCATCAAATATATATCTATTTTTTCAAAAAGAAAAGAAAACAAATTTTTTTTTTGGTTTAAACATAGCGAATAGAGCTCTCCATACTATTCTTGAATTAAAGCTTCAGTATCGACTATAACCTGCATTCATGAAAACAAACTGCTTTGTTCTTTTGCAAAGGAAACTATGAACCTCACCTTTCTTTTCTGATATTATTTACACATTTTACAGGTTTTATATGACAATTTTAGTGTTGTCATTTGACTTATGATTTTTGTTTAGTTTTCACCCAATGATAAATGTTGATTAAATGCTTCTAAAGGGTTACATTATTCACACATTTTGTTTTGTTTGCTTGGGTTGTGAGGTGTAATTTTCTTGGTAAAATGTGAGCCACTATTTTATGAACTTCTGCCTGTATTGTATTAAAATCAAATTATATATTTTTTCAAATGATTTTGACATTTCTTTGCAATTATGCATCATTATAACGCATTTTAAAATTTCTTTTTTGTTTTTATTTGGGATGAATCTGAATTTAAATCATTATTTCACTTATTTCCATCGTTTATTTCTAACAGAGCTTTCTCTCACTTGCGAATTAGAATAAAACATGCCGTTAGTATAAAATATGCAAATGTAGCTGGTAACATTAATTTATTTGGTGTCTGTGAGAAGATATTATCTTGTAATGTATAAGTATTGGTCATTCAGGGCTCAACACTAGCACTTGTCCGTTTGCCTAGGGCAAGTAAAAAATGATGTTGGGCAAGTAAAAATATCATAAATGGACTACATGTAGTTTGGTTGCCCGATCGGGCATCTAACATTTTTGTTTAACATGAGGGAAAATGCAATCACTAATGTGTAAATTAATTCTTAATTAATTCTATTTCAGCATTAGGTAATTTTTTATATTATTAATATGTATGTTCATTATTTTTACATTTATATTTTTCATTTGTCTTGCTATGACTTTTCAAGTCATTTTGATATTATAATATTGAATAGTACCTGTTATGATTTATGATCAATATTATTTAAACGATGTTAATGTTCAATATATTTCAAATTTTGTGTATTTTTTAATTACCAACTTTTTATTATTTATGTGCAATATTTGTTTGATTTTTAAATAAATTTAACCAAGGTTATATTCAATATGTTTTAAATTGTATCTAAATCGTATCTCTGAATGAAATAATTGAAATTATATTATTTTTTTTTTGTATTTGTCTTGATCTAACTAGGAGGCGGACAGGTGGGGTAGGCAGGAGATTCCATTTGACGGCCTTCTCATTCTCTACAACAACCTTGTCTTCCAGAAGGAGGTATTTAGAGGAGAAGTTTCCTCACCTTACTTTTGATTATCTTTTGATTATCTTTTGATTTGGTCAAACTGAATTTTAGTAACCAAAACCTGGACCATTACATTACAAACTGATAGTTATAACTCCACCATGCTCGCAAGGAATACAAAATTACTAATGACTAAGTAAAAAGCCTGTTATCATTCAAAAAGAGCCGTTAAAACTCAAGAGGGCGCTCTCTAAACCCTCATCGGTTTCAACCATTTAAAATAAAATATTGCGCATGTGATGTTTTTTTGAAATAGGTAATAGATAGAGAGATAATCAACAACTATTTAAAAACCTCTTTTGTAAATTTTTGAAAAGAGGAAGCATTTTAAATGCTGAGGATTAATGCAGAGGATTAATCCTGTGCACAGGCCACTTGAGATAGACAATAGATATGTGCCCCTTAATTGGGGTGTGCAGTCCCGTGCAGCAGAGGATTAACCACACAAAGGGAACATTTTTAAGGAGTGCGAACCCGTGCGAACCATAACACTATATTGCATCTCATCCCTTAAAAAATTTGTTTAACAACTGGTTCAAAATTATCGAATAATTGTGGGGCCCCACAATTATTACAAATGGTTATGTTTATGGATATTTCAGCCATTTCTGAACCGATTTTGATCAAATAAAGTTTATTCTGTCATTAAAATTGTATGCTCTTTCGAATTTGTCACTCAGTTTTTCATTATCTCACAAAAAATTATTTTGTGTAGCGCCCTCTATACCAAAACTCAACTATCCCTTTAAATTGTGACGTCAATCCCAAAATGTGAGCCAACATGTGAGGCAGTGATTCGTTCGGGATTGACGCCACAACAATTCAAAATCTAGGTTTCAAAAACATAATGGCGGCCTCAATGCTGTACGCGATTAATGGGATAAGCCATTTATACTGCAAGTGACTTTGAATGATGCTCCTTCCTTGCTCACAGGGCGATGTTGGAAATGTTTGCATGAAATTCTGTAGAGAACATGATCAAAAGTAAATAGAAGGCGGGGGAAACCTTTTATTACAGATTGTTTCGATTGAATGGGAAGCAACACCCAAACATATTCTTATGATATATCAAAGTGATTTGTTTTAGCAATCCATTCTACCAACAACCATAGAAATATTTTGGGGTGTTGGTTCCCTTTAAAGGGATCTAGGAACTTTGTTAGTTAAAGTTAAAGACCTTCCCATGCCAATGTTGGCACATAAGGCGGCGCCTATCTCTGATTCATTATCCCTAGGCCACATGTCTACTAAATCTAGCGATAGCTACAGAAGGGGGGCCAGTCCTCTGTTAACTCGTGTGATTAACTTTCCCTTCTCCATTCTATAAATGCCGAGTGTCTGGCTAGAAGGCAGAAGGTACCATTTTTAAAGTCTTTGGTATGACCCGGTCTGGGTTCGAACCTGGGACCTCCCGTGCATGAGGCGGACACTCTAACCGCTGAGCCACCATGCTCTTTAGGAACTTTGTTGGCAAGTGCAAAAAGTGATGAGTGAATGAGTATTGGAGTGATCTGATATGTCCACAAAGTAATGTGTGAACATTTCACGTTAAAGGAGGGGTGCAATCCCGGCTTTGATTCAGGTTTATAGCTTTAAATATGTGCCTTTATTGATATACCACACTCTTTTTTTCAAAGAAATCCTTAAGTTGGGAAAAAAAGGTAAATTTCATGCAACTTTTTTGCTTTATTACGCATCGGCGTTCCATGCTCCTAAAAAAAGTCATTTATAGCAGAGCGGAAATGTGCGCACGTGTCACCCGATTCATGACATCACTTGCAGACCGCAACGCGGAGGAATGTGCATTGTTTACATGCAGAGCCTATGACTTGCTTGTAAAACAAACTCGTTTTTGCTTGTAAATTGAGGTTTTACTGAAAATGCTTAAGAATTGCTAAGAAATGAATTGTAGCAGGATGCAGCTACACATCTGAGTGTATATCGTCCCATGATATAAACCTGAACAAATGTTTGCAAATATTGAAACAAATGGAAATAATATCTCTGTGTCAACGTGAGTATTGTACTCAGCGTGTACGTCTATGACCGAGCTAAACTGCGATTGCCTGCCGGTGACGTCACAAAGATGACGTCATTTTTTGTTCGCCCGGGACTCAGTTTTTTTACGGGGGTTCCGTAAGAGAATTTACAAGTTGATTTTTTTATTTTACCGGGTTTTCCCACGAGGAAAATATGTTTGTATTAGTAATCTTCATGAAAATCTACCTTAGATACAGTAAAACCCAATTTTGAGGCAGTTTTCTTGTCACCATACCTTTAATTGGATGTTTTGGGGCTGAGATATGAGCAAAAATGCAAAGTGATATTCACTCACTCTTTGTAGTTTACTTTGTACACGGCATGAAATTATCCCGTAGACAATTTCATATCTGAACACTTCAATCGTAAATATCCTTTAAACAAAATGGAAATTTGAAAAACAGAAACCTATCCCGTGCTTTTATTGTTAATGTGAATATGATAAGGTATGCGAGAACCACTAGAGTTCCAAGTAAGTTTTGAGGATTTGGACAATGTTTTTAGGAATTTTGATTTGTTATGTCCTTGCGAGGAGAGTATAATGTTTGTCAATTTTGTAACCAACATATAAAGAGACAATTTACTGTAAACCATGCCTTGCCAATCTTTCTTGGAAGACTATTGGTCAGGAGAAGGAATTGCTTGTCTCTCAATGTTTTGATAATGTTCTTGACTTATATGCATAAAACCCTGCTAGCCTAGTTCCATGATAAGTGTATTTCAAATGACACAGTTTAGTGAGCAACAAACAGTTTTCCTTGTCCTCAACTGGGGTTAGCTGGGTAAGACTTAGGTACTCACTATAAAGTTAACCCTGGTTAGCAACTAAAAGAAAATGTTTTAAATTCTTAGCCACGTCATCCAAGAAAGACCCATGAACAATGACTATAGTATCTTGATCGGTCATATTATATAACTTGTCTGGAAACCAATTTTTATGAACTTGTTGGCGGAATGGACAACAAAACTATTACATTTCATTAATGAGAATATTATTTTTGGGTGGTGGTTCCCTTCAAGGTTGTTTCATTTTGGGGGAATGTTATAATTGGTTTTAAGTTATAACTCATTAATTAGGTTCTTGCAACGAGAGTATAATGTTTCTTACATAATGTAACAAACATAAACAGAGGAAGTTTCTGGTAAAACATCCCTAATGTTGTTTCTTGGAAGAGTGATGGTCAAAAGAAGGTCACACTTATTGCTTAATTTCATTTTGTTCTGAAGGCCCGTGTCTGTATGTTATCTACAGTATGTTTAAAGGGGAACACCAGGTAAAGACAACACAGAATGATATGTTTTGGTACCGTTGTGTGATATTGCATGCAGTTGAATTACAAAGTGTAGTCCAAGCCCCCTCACTCCTAAGTTTTAAGAAACAGTTATCCAACTTGGGTTTTTAAAATGGGCCCCCTAAACCCTGCCACGCCAAACTATCTACTCTCACGATGAAGGTGGTGAGGTGTGGCCTTCAAGGTATGTTCAAGGTATGTTCAATTATATATTTGTCAATTTGTAATTGGTGCAAGGAGATGTTTGATTAACTTTTCATTTTTTCTTGGATAATTCAGGTTGCAGACAGGTTACGAGAATACTACAATGACATGTGAGTAGTTATTATTCTGTTTATTTTTCTTGTGAATATTTTCTTGTACTTCGTTGAGTTTCAGACATTCCTTTGCTTGTATAGTGTGAACATAGACAACTGTTTCTTTTTCTTGTAATAGTTGGTTAATCTTGGAGATCTGTGGAAGTTTCTTAGAATCTTTGTGAATAATTTCTTCAAATTCAAAATGCTTGAACAATGTATTTAGGATGGTACTTTCCAAATAAGGATTCAAATTGAATAACTTTGAGATTAAACATTAATTATGCCTCCGCCAACGAAGTGGCCGGAGGCATTATGTTTTCGGGTCGTCCGTCCGTCCGTCCGTCCGTCCGTCCGTCCGTCCGTCCGTCCGTCCGTCCGTCCGTCCGTCCGTACGTAGGTCCGTCCGTCCGTACGTACGTCCCGTTTTCGTTCTCGCGATATCTCAAGAACCGGTTGACGGATCAATTTCAAACTTGGTATGAGTGTACATATTGGGGTGACAATGATCTGATTAGATTTTGGTGTTCATGAGGTCAAAGGTCAAGGTCACATGACTCAATATATGTTTTAAAATGCCTCGTTCTCGCGATATCTCCAGAACCAGTTGACAGATCAAATTCAAACTTGGTATGAGTGTATATATTGGGGAGGCAATGATCTGATTAGATTTTGGGGTTCATGAGGTCAAAGGTCAAGGTCACAGGACTCAATATATGTGCAAAAATGCCTTATTCTCGCGATATCTCTAGAACCGGTTGATGGATCAATTTCAAACTTGGTATGAGTGTACATATTGTGGTGACAATGATCTTATTAGATTTTGGGGTTCATGAGGTGAAAGGTCAAGGTCGCAGGACTCAATATATATATGTGCAAAAAAGCATCCTCACGATATCTCAAGAACCATTTGACGGATCAATTTCAAAATTGGAATGAGTTACATACACATCGGGTGGCAATGATTGGATTAATTTTTGGGGGGGGCCATGAGGTCAAAGGTCAAGGTCACATGACTCAATATATGCAAAAATGGCTTGTAATGACAAAATCTCAAGACCTGAATGTCAGATTTCAATCTAACTTGGTACCTGAATATTCTTGGGAGCCAATGTAGCCATCAAAGTTTGGGGTCTACATAGGTCAAGGTCACAGAACTTAAAATATATATATGAAAAAAAACAAAATTTCAGTGCACGTTATTTTGGGCTTGATATTGAAAATTGCGTCATAGCGGAGGCATAATTTTCGACTGCGCGCAGTCGAAGATCCATCTAGTTTTTTTCTTGATTTGTCATTGTTCATATCTTGTATCTTGTTCTCACAGGAATAGAGTCACATTGAATGACTACATCAGGTTCCTAGCCCAAGAACAGAAAGTAAGTGCGAGTTACATTGTACAATCAAACCTGTCACAGCAGCCACCTGTCTATAGCAGCCAACCTGTCTCAATAGCCACTTGTTTATTGCAGCCAACCTGCCTATAGTGGCCACCAATATTGATCCCCTCCAGAGATAAATTATTTAATTGAACCTGTCTATAGAGGTCGCCTGACCGCATTGGGCACATGTTTCCCTAAGTTGGTCACTGTACATGGTTTGGACTGTATATAGAGTTCTAGAAGATAATAATGTTGAATTTAATGGTAAACTTTCCTACATTCTTGAAATTAATAAATTCCTTTTTATTGGGAATGTTAAAAAGATATTTTTGCCCCTCACTGACATAGGTTAAACGCTTGATGTCATTATTACTGCAGAATTGCCAAGGAATAGTTGTGGAATAGCCATGTTTCATTGCATTTAACCAAAAAGGCATTATGCTCTTACAGCAAGGCTAGTTTACAGGATGTATGACTGGGACATTCAACTACTTTTTGAAAATGTCTAATGCAGGGCTGGACACTCGCACTGGCCCGCTAGCCCGGGGCCAGTGAAATTGCACTTTGTGCCAGCAAAACTGTATAAAAGTCATATTTTGGTGGCCCGATCGGGCAAGCAGATTTTGTAACCCGCCATTTACAAAATATTTTGGTTTCTTCAATGTCATGCTTCATCTATAATCACATGTTTGATCAGGATAGAGTGATATTTTGAATAGTAATAAGTTTATTCATGAAATGAAATTTCCGGGCCCGTAAACTTTTTTTTCGGGCCACTAGAAAAGGGGAAGAAATTATTTCACTTGCCCGACCGGGCTACTGTCAAAAAATGTAAGTGTGAGGCCCTGTCTAATGTGATGCCAATTCAGTGACCTAATAATAATTGAGTGATGCCCGCCCATCTTGCCTTTCCTTTTTAGGATCCAATCGCCAACAATCCAAATGAGGTGAAGGAGTACATCAAGAAGTACTTTGCAGACTCGGGGAAGCAGGCTCCAGAGTCAGACTCAGACCTGTCTTTCACTGTTCAAGAGGTGGGTCAGAATGATTGATTAATTGGTTGATTGATTGATTGATTGATTGATTGATTGATTGATTGATTGATTGATTGATTGATTGATTGATTGATTGATTGATTGATTGATTGATTGATTGATTGATTGATTGATTGATTGATTGATTGATTGATTGATGAATGGATTACTTGATTGATCCAAATGAGGTGAAGGAGTACATCAAGAAGTATGTTTTCACTTCCAATTTACCAGATTGAATAAATTAAAATCTCATCAGTTATTTCACCTTGACTATCTGTGCAGTAAAAAAGTCACATATGGCAATATTATTGGTTGAAGCTGTCATATTTATTTTCATATCAATTGTAGTTATCATATTGTGATTTATGTTATATTGTAAATGATATTGTTGTTGTTTGGTAAATAAATTTCCAATTTCAATTACCATTTCATTTCAAATTTCAATTTCATTTCCTAATGTGTCCTTCCTCAGTTTGTGGATTACCTGTATTCCAAGGACAATGAGATCTGGAATCGAGTCTACGACAAACCGACAGACAACTTTGACAGACCACTGTGCGACTACTGGGTCGCATCATCTCACAATACGTAAGGCTTTTTTTCCCTATTTCCCTTTATAGCTATGTTGAGTTCTTTGCAGGACTTGCGCAATTATAAAAATAAAAAAAATTCAGACAGAACTGGATTATAAATCATATGAGGTGCTTTATAAATCACATTATTATTATTGAGAAAAAAAATGCTTGCCCTTGGAATAATTTGCTTTATCTTGTAGCTTAATTTGCAATGGTCCTTGTATTAAGTTTGTGGTAAAAAAAATAGCCTTGCTTTTCTCTCATCATATTTGATAATTTGACTATATAAAACGGGTTTACTATAACCATTTTATAATTATTACAAATGTTTAATTGTTGATTTATGCCGCTAATATATTGCAGTTGAGTTTTAGGAACATAAATATGAAATACGTGTTAACAAATTTTGTTTGGCTTGTTGGTGATTAACAGGTACCTGACAGGGGACCAAGTATCCAGTGAGTCATCGGTAGAAGCCTACGCCAGGTGCCTCAGGATGGGATGCAGATGCCTAGAATGTGAGTACTGAGGAGCATGCATTATCTAAGATGATGGTGATGATGATGATGATAATTATGATAATGATGGTGATGATGTTGATGGTAACTGTTGTGGTGGTGATGATAATGCTGATGAGAATGAGCTGCCAAGAATATAAGAAGTAAGCATATATCTAGAAGAGAGTAGAAGAAGGTGATAAAGATAGTGATTTGATGGTGATGACAATGGCTATGATGATGCTGACTGAGATGATGATGATGATGATGAGGATGATGATGGTGATGATTATATTGACTTTGCCTTTATATCGAAAAATGATAATATTTCTCCTTTTCTGTCCATTCCCCCCCCCCCCCCCCCCCTCTTAGGAATTATTTGAATAAGTTACAACAGATTTTATATTTTTTTGCATATTTAGTCGCATGAAAGGGGCAATAAAATAATTATTAGCAAATTAAATATGAAAGTTATGTATCTCTTTCTTGTATCTCCCCAGTGGACTGCTGGGATGGGCCAGACGGGCTACCGATCATCTACCACGGACACACCCTCACAACCAAGATCAGGTTCTATGATGTACTCAAGACCATCAAGGAACATGCATGGGTCACCACAGAGTAAGTCTACTTAATGACCAGGAGAGATGAGGATGATGATGGTGTTGGTTGGTGGTGGTGGTGGTAGTGGTAGTGATGATGATAGTGATGGTGATGGTGATGGTGATGGTGATGATACAGTGGTGAAGATGGTTGTGATGTCGGTGGTGGTGTGATGATGACGATGATGGTGGTGAAGATGGTGACGATGATGGTGATGGTGAGGATGGTAATGGTGATGGTGGCGGTGGTGATGATGGTGATGAATAGGAATGAATAGGGAACGTGGATGAAAGTAATAAATCAAAGTACACATCATTTATTTTAAGATGCCATGAAGAAATTTATCATCTTCCACCAGCCTAAAAGTTATGATATCAAGTTGCTGAAATGTGAAAAGTATTAATTAATTAAATAATTAGGTGCTACTTTGTATATAAATTGAGTATATCATTATTAATATTATCAGTAATAGTATTATTGTTATTATTATAATATTTAAACAAATTTCTGTTGTTTTTTGCAGCTTTCCCATCATCCTGTCCATTGAGAACCACTGCGGTCTGCTTCAACAGAGGAACATGGCTTGTCTCTTCCAGGAGGTGTTTGGAGGTGAGCAATTCAACCATCTATACACATTTGTGACTGGGTATAGCAAAACCCTGCACTTGTCGGTAAAAATGAAAATGTTGATTATAAAGCCATGAGAAAGGCCTCATCACAAGCTGTCACAAGCAATTCAACCATCTAAAACAAAAAAATTACCACTATCTCTGTGGCTCTGTCACTCCTGACAACGGACAGTCAACCTGTTTTAAACATCAAGCGCCTCCTACTACCCATCCTCTCCTTACTATGACTCATACCTGCGCTGTAGTTCTTTTTAGAACTACAAGCTCAAGAAAGAATACCAATAGTCCTTCCTGGACTACCCCAGTCCTTTTTAGGACTATCCAAGTAAGAATACCAGCAGTCCTTCTCAGGACTCTCCACTTCTCCCTTTTCACATGGTGCAACCACAAACCGACTGTAGATCTTTGTGTGTCTGTGGCACGGCTACAGGGTTATCACATTACACAACGTTTTTCACTTGTTCCCTAAAACTCACAGATAGTCTACTGACGCAGCGTGTAGACCCGGACGAGACCGGTCTACCGACGGTCAACCTACTGAAGAGAAAGATCTTTCTCAAACACAAGGAGCTAAAAACTGTTCCATAGGGATTTCCAATTGGTTGTATTTACATTTATGTAGTCTCTTTTTGAGCAGGTTTGACTGTATTGTTTTGCATTCATCTCATGTTCATGTCCCTAAAACTCACAGATAGTCTACTGACGCAGCGAGTAGACTGGGACGAGACTGGTCTACCATCACCCTTCTGAAGAGAAACATAGACTTCAAACACTAGCAGTTGAAAACTTTTTATCTGAAGCATCAAGATTAGTGGTCTTTATATACATGTGGTCTCTTTGAGCAGGTGACTATCAATTTACCTTTTCCTGTTCCTAAAACTCACAGATAGTCTACTGACGCAGCGTGTAGACCGGGACGAGACCGGTCTACCAATGGTCAATCAACTGAAGAGGAAGATCATCCTGAAACACAAGAAGCTGCCGGACAATGGAGATGAGACGTTCACCGTCCCTGCAGAAGACAGTACGTAAAGTTCACCCTTATTGATCTTGTTAATACACTGTCATAGTTGCATAGTTTGTCTTACTATTCATGTGTATTATTTGTTTTCTCCTCTAATTATATAATATTTTAATGTTTCTTTATACCTTATATGAGTTCGTTAAAGTTATTTTGATGTTTGTAAATATCGTTGCAAATGACACTGCAATTCAGCTTGTAGCTGTAAATGTGACATTTTGTTGAAAAAAAATACCATTAATATTATTGCATGGTCGGAGGGATTTTGGTGGCACCTAAATCATGAGGGGGGGGGGGGGGGGGTAGGCACACTCTATGTACTTCTTTATTTTGTAAAGAATTTGTTACAAATGTTTTTTTGTCATTTTTAAATTTAATTATTGGAGGGAGCATATGCCCCCCATGCCCCCTCCCCCCATCAGCTGATGGGCCGCATTATTAATCGTGTTTCTTTAAAAAACAATGTTGTTATGATATGCCTGTTTGACTTCTTTGGTATTCATTTGATATTGTAAACATTGCTAACTTGACTGCCCTGCCCTGCCAGTTATAGATCATTAACCGAGGCTTGGAAAATTCTTAATTATTTCAGAATTTGCTTGATAAGGTGTTGCTAACGGGTAATTGAAAGTAATCCCCTGTTTTTGTTGTGATTTGACTGTTGCCCCAACTTTAATTATTATAATTAGCCTAGGATATAATTTATTAATGTTATTTGTTTTGATTTAACAGTTCCTCAGACTTTGATCAGAGGAAATATATTAGAATTAGTTGAGGATATAACTCATTATGATATGCTTGTTGAGAGTAATTAAAGGGCAATGCAACTCAAGAATAGAGTTTATCCTACTTGATACATCGTAATATGCCTTTTTATTATATATAACATAACTTCGACTCAGATTTCTGCTTTGGGAGAAATATGTGAAAACTCTATCGTGCTTACCACTATTCATGCGAACACTGGAGGCCGCCATTATTAGGTTTGTGCTGACTTACGGTCAGTGATATGCCCTTATGCATTTCAATAGCACCTATTGAAACCATTGTCTGAATACTTGTAGATGCTTTGACGAGTCTGTAAATCAGTGAAAAGCTTTTTGTTCGGCCCGTAGCACACACGTCATAGTTTGCAAAGCATGTCGGGCAATTACAAGAACATGGCCGCTCCCATCACCTAGGCGTAAGAATTAGTAAAATGTGGGTATGTTCATGTAAGGATTTCATGGGATCCAGGAGGCCAAAATTGCCAAGTTATGTATCAAATAAAATGTCTGTTCACCCTCTAAACGATAATAATAGCCGAAAGCCATAGTTTCATTGCCCTTTAACTTTGACCTGAAGACATACATGTTTATTAGAATTTGCAGAGGATATAATGATTTATTATTATTTGTTATCCTTTGCCTGTGGACAGTATCTGACCTTGATCTGAGGAGCTCAGTCAAGAATGGCATTCTGCTACTGGAGGACCCCGCTGACGTAAGAATTTATTCACATTTTGTCATTACATCTCATTTAATTTATTTTGCAACTTCCATCGAAATACATTAATTCAGATTGTAGATATGAACCAATCATTTAGCAAGAGATAATTAATTTATAATAATTTATTCACATTTTCCATTACATGTCATTCAATTTATTTAGCGACTTTCGTCAAAATGAATTAATACAGAGTGTAGCTCTACAAAACAATTATTATGCAATAAACAGTACAACAAAAAAATAGACATTGCTAATGGGGATTATTTGAATTTGACAACAATATACAGAATAAATGTGTTTGTGTTTTTATGTCTCCACAACAAAGTAGTGGTCAGAGGCATTATGGTTTTGGGTTATCTCAAGAACTGGATTAACACCAAACCTTGTACATGTATGTATCTTGAGAAGCCAATCAGTTGATTATATTTTGGGCTCATGAAGTCAAAGGTAATAGGGCTCATTATATATTTTTAAAAACAGCTTGTGTGCGTGTAATATCAAGAACCAATTGACGGATTCTAGGGTTAGCCTTTCATAAGGATTTTGTTCCTTTATGCCCATTACCCACCCAGAATAATGATCCTTTTGTATACTACATACTATGTTATTATATTTTGTCTGTGTTTATTCTGTATTTGTTATAAATGTTCATGTTTTTGTTTTATTCTTGCATTCTTATGCTATCAGTGAAATAAACTGGAAATGAAATGAAAACAATGATTCGTGTATTCTTGTGTTTGCAGCAAGAGTGGGCGCCACACTTCTTCGTGCTGACAGACCACAAGCTGTACTACTCTGACGAGACCAACGCCCAGGCCAGTCAAGACGATGATGATGACACAAGTCAGCTTGATATAGTAAGTTCGAGTTTGAGTTTTTTAGTTTGTTTTCATGTACCACTGTTCCTCTCCAAGAACTGGTTGATGGATGACCATTCATGCCAAAAAACAGAATTGGGAAATGCCCCACACATACAAAATATCTTCCCCTCTTATAAAGACAAAAAACATGTCTTGTAATAAATTACATTGCAATGAGAAATTTACAGGAAGCTAATAATAATAATAATATAGAGCACTTATAATGCGCCATGACACTAGTACACTATTCTCAAGCAACTAGAAGCGACCAACTTCCAACTTCATGAAAAACCTAATTGTTACTTGCACATATATGGAAATGGACAACAATTTGTCAGAATAATCACCCTTTCTAATTTTGCTCATTTTGTTCTTTTAGGCCACTCCCAATGAAGAGCTTCACTACTCCGAGCCTTGGTTCCATGGCAAGCTCCCAACGAACAACGGTGAGATGCAGCCACGGGTCGTCGCAGAGCAGCTGTTGCAGAGGTACCAGGAGGGAAACGGAACGTTCCTCGTACGAGAGAGCGACACGTTCAAAGGAGACTACTCACTCTCCTTCTGGTAAGATTTTGAAGCAAAAATTGATATAATTTGATTTTTTATTTTTTATTTTTTTTTGGGGGGGGTTTTACAAGTCAAATCTGTCTTAGCGGCCTCTTGTCAATATGCGATAAACCTGACTATAGCGGCCACCAAAAGAAATCCCCTGAAGAAATAAAAATCCAAGGGGAAGATTTTGTCATAAAATTTAAACTTAACAATTGTTTGTTATTAAAGAGCTTATGAATTATGAAATTAATATATAAACTTATGAACTGCACATTAATGTTAATGTTTGCCTTTAAATTGTACAATTCTTAATTGTTTAAATATTTGTGAAAATACACGATTGACCATTAAAGGGATAGTTGAGTTTTGGTAGAGAGGGCGCTAGACTACTTATTTTTTTTGTGAGGTAATGAAAAACTGAGTGTAAAATTTGAAAGAGCATAATATTTAAATAATAAAATCATCTTTGTTTGATCAAAATCGGTTCAGAGACGGCTGAAATATCCATAAATATAACAATTTGTAATAAAGCTGGGGCCCCAGGTTTATTAGAGAATTTTGAACCAGCCGTTAAAAATTCAAAAAAATGCTTCCTCTTTTCAAAAAGTTACAAAATAGGTATTTAAATAGTTGTTGGTTATTTCTCTATCTAATCACTATTTCAACAAAGCATCACATGCACAATATTTTATTCAAAATGGTTGAAACCGATGAGTGTTTAGAGAGCGCCCTCTTACGTTTTAACGGCTCTTTTTTAATGATAACATGATCTTTACTACGTCATTTGTAATTTTGTGTTCCTTTCTAGTTATAACTATTAGTTTGTAATGTAATGATGCAGGTTTGGGTTACTAAAATTCAGTTTCACCAAAACTGTACTCTCCTTACCAGAACTCAACTATACCTTTAATTTGATGACATAATGTTTTCAGAATATGATGTAAAATGCTTTTTTCATTTAAAATATAATAATAATTACTGTTTATTTGTAAGAGATATTCATGGACCCTACGCCCCAACATACTTTTGAACAAGGCAGATTGCCCTGTTGTTTAGTGATACTATGATTTAAAAAGAGAAATATATTTTGAATAAATACTTTGGGGATTTCTTTAACAGATTATGCCATACTATAACCTGTTGCAGCCCGATCCCCTATACAAATGGGGAAGTGGAAGAAGCTATGTCAACCATGCAAAATGTACATTCCTTATTGGTTTTTTTCAAAAATGCCATACTGTAACAAATTTATATACACATTCAGCTTTCATTTGTAGAATGTTAATCCAAATGCCTTAGTCTATGCTCTATCTAACCCTAGATTTTTGTTTTCATTGGGGATTTGTCTTTTAACTATGACTGAAAAACAACATTTATCTGCAAAGTATTTCATAGATTTAAAATGTATGTTATTCTTTCCATTCGCAAACTTGACATGCTTCATATCACTTGATATTCATATCACCTGGCCCCGTTGCAGAAAGAGATACAATCGATTGTAAATTACAATTAAATGTAAGTCAGAAAATGTGCGCGTTTCAACCAATCAGATTTGCGCATTTAGAACACATGATCGGACTTACAATAAATTGTAACGTACAATCGATTGTATTTCTTTCTCCAAAGGGGCCCAGGAGTAGCTGGGATTTTATTTAGCTCTTTCTCCATGCTTCATGTTTGTACATAATTTCAGATATTAGGCCAAGTCATACAATGCCTTCCTATCTCTTTATGGATTTCTATTTGCATATAACTTCATGTTGTTACTAAGTATATTCATAGGATGTGAATGAATTTAACTGAGTTGATGAAAGAAATTATTTAATTGTTAATAGAAAAGTCGTAATAATTAAAAACAGCAATATACAAAGATGGATAACCTTTGTTTGATTGGCAATTTGAAGCTTGATATTTGTGTAACTTCTTTCTTCTTATCTCTTTCCATTTCCATCTTTCCCTCCATCTGTGGCTATCACTTATTACTCTTCATCCACAATGAATATATAAACATACATATTATTAAAAATATTCCTATCTTTGCAAATTTGCAATATAAAATATTCGAAACCTGCTGCTGGGAAAATGAAACAATTCTTGTGTTAAAACTGGTTTATAATCCAACTCTTGCATATTGGCAAAAATAAAATAATATGTACACTGTACGTGCTGACTATAAATTTGAACCCTGTAAATTGGCAACAATGAAATTAAATACCCTTGGCTACAATGTTATTGAATCCCTTCAATTGGCAATCATGAAATTCGGCAACAACCGAATACTTTGCAAATTGGTATCAATGGAAACATGAAACTCCTGCAATCCGGCAACAATGGAATATGAATATTACTACCTCTGCAAATTGGCAACATCAGGGCGATGAATAAAGTGAACCACTGTCGCATCAAGTCCAAGCTGGACCGGGGCCAGTCCAAGTACTTCCTAGTGGAGAACATGCCGTTTGACAGTCTCTATAGCCTCATCAACCACTACCGACAGGTGCCGCTGCGCAGCCGCGACCTCGAGGTCAGACTCACCGAGCCTGTGCCCCAGCCTCCCAGCCATGAAAACAAAGAGTAAGTTTGGGTTACGTAATGAGCCCATGTTTAGCTGCAGAGACCTGGAGACCTCTAGCCATATGAAAACAAAGAGTAAGTTTGGGTTACGTAATGAGCCCATATTTAGCTGCAGAGACCTGGAGACCTCTAGCCATATGAAAACAAAGCTTAAATTTGGGTTACGTAATGAGCCCATGTTTAGCTGCAGAGACCTGGAGACCCTCTAGCCATGAAAACAGAGTAAGTTTGGGTTTTACGACAAGCCCAATGCTTGTGACTTCATCCATGAAAACAAATGGTAAGTCTACTTACAACGAAACCATGCTCGAGACCGCCAGCCACAAAAACAAAGAGTAAGTCCACATATCTGTTCAGGAGCAAAAAGTAAGTACAGGATTTGTGGTGCCGTGCAAGAGCTCTGATCCCCAACCAATAAGACCATAGATCTTAATCCCAACGTACACAGAGCCTACTCAACCCATTCCAACTGGTTTTCAATTGGATCGGCTCAGTATACTCTGCCTCTGGACTCCCTATTTTGTCAGTCAGGAGCCAGTTAGAGGCCGATTCAACATGTTGAATTTGCTCCGTCTGAGCAAAACAAACTAGCCTGGCTGAAAATCAGTTGGATTGGATCAAGTCGGCTCTGTGTGCGTTGGGCTTTAGGCCTACTTGCCTTTATCCCCAATCACAAGCAACAAGACCAACCAAGGGTAAGTATGGTTTGCTAACAGAATCATCTTCTCCAACAAGGCTCCTTCATCCTTGGAGGGAATGGGGAATATGTATTTTGTGCCATAGATTTAGCAATTTGCTCTGTATGTGTTTGTGTGTGTGGGTGTTTTCCAGGGTGGCATTTTGCCTCACTAACAACTGCACACTGCACTTACATATTAAATTCTGTTTTTGTTTGCACATGCACATGATACTACATGTATGTTTGCACATGTTGCTTATATTTCAATTTCAGCTTGCTTTCATGTAGCTCATAATTATCTTTCATTCCTGCTTGCTCTCATTAATACGCACATATTTCTTCTATAGATTAACACACCCAGTCTAACAGATTATTCTTTGCATGATTCACAACCCAACTAACAAACATCTGTATCATATTTATTTTGCATGGTTGGCATCTAGCTCTAGTTTTATCTCAAGCACCTTTTGCAAAAGTTCCAGTAAAGAAAAAACTAAAATCATTCATTGTGTTCTATATGTAAGCTATTTTAAACACTCCCTTTCCTACAGTCAGCAAGGGCACACAATTAGGGCAACTGTTAGTTTGACATTTAGGTATTTTCCCTGAGGAGAAAAAAGTGTTACAGGGTTCCAGGCACACTTTTGACTGAAGCCGTACTCTTTAGACTCTGACCCAGATGACAATACTGCTACCAATGTCACTACAACTACTACCCCACCACTACTACCACCACTAATACCTACTACCTACTACATCTACTACTACCACCACTTCTACCACCTCCACCACTACAGGGTACAAAACAATGTTGATCTCGGTCATATTCAGTCCAAGACCAATAATAGCTGATCCGACTGCTACCTTGTTTCAAATCTGACCTTACCAAACCTTTATAAACCTTGGATACTTCACATTTGACCTCTGACAGCCATCATTCAGCTACCTCCAACACAGGGCCTAAAAGAAGGTCGATCACTGACACATACAGTCTAAGACCCATCAAAACCTCCCTGTGCATTTTCTGGTAGAAAACTAGGTTGACGTTTCTCACCTTTGATATACCTAACCTGCTACCTCTAATCTTTGACCACAAATGGCACCACCACTTTCACTATCACCACCAACACTACTACTGCGGGCACAGAACAAAGCCAATGACTGTCCTATCAGGTCCAAGACCAATAGGAGCAGAACCTATTACTACCTGGTTGAAAACCTTACCATCACTAACATGTACTTGAACCCTTAACCTTTGACCTCGGATCACACTTCACCACCAATACTGGGCACAGAACATGGCCAATCACTGTTGTATTCGGTCCAAGACCAATAGGAGTGGAACCTATTACTACCCAGTTAAAAACCTAACTGTTTTATATTGGAACCCTTAACCTATAACCTTTGACCCCCGATCACACTTCACCACCACATCTACAGGGCACAGAACAAGGCCAATCACAGTTGTATCCGGTCTAAGACCAATAGGAACAAACCTATTACTACCTGGTTGAAAACCCAACCTCTAGCGTTATGTACTTGAACCCTTAACATTTAACCTTTGACCTCCAATCGCACCATTTCACCACCACAACCACTACAGGGCAAAGAACAAGGCCAATCACTGTCGTATCCGGTCCAAGACCAATAAGGCCGGGACCTTTTACTACCTAGTTGAAAGTCATACGTTCCCCAACCTCTATAACCTCATAAACTTCTACAAAGAGACTGCGATAAAAGGTGGGAACGGCATCATGGCCAAGCTCTCGGGTTCAGTGCCACAACACTACGGACACGAACAAAAGGAGTAAGTTTGTTTCAGTCATAGTCTTCATCTATCTGTAACAAGTTGTGAAAAATGGTATTTGAGCTATTTATCACTAAAATAACAATTTAAAGAAGGTTTTACCGAGATATACATCTTTTTTTTTGATGACTCGCTAAACACGAGAAACAAACCAAAAGATGAAACGGAATCATGGCCACACTCATGAGTATGGTGCTACAGACACAAAGATAAGCCGTAAGTTGGTTCAACTTCAGGCTTTTGAATCTCAAAGTCGTAATCTTCTAACTTTCTGAGGTATGTATTTTTTAAAATTGTGATATAAATTAGGTTCTTCTAAAAGGCTTGAAGAGGTGTATACGGTGCCACAGCACTTCTGACATGAAGATGAGGAGTAAGTTTAGTTATAGTCTTTAAACCATCAATCTGAAACAAGTTATGAGAAAGGCCTTTTAGCTATTTATCACTAAAAAAACAATATAAAGAGTTTTTTTCTCCAAGATAAACGTTTTTGAATGATGCGCTAAACACCACAAAAAGAAACATGCCAAAATATGGAACGGAATCCTGGCCACACTCTTGAGGACGTTGCTACAGCACTACGGACATGAAAATAACGAGTTAGATCTCCTCAGTTGCCATTATCTTCAAACTGCCTTTCTCATTCTCAACCAACAATATCTATACTCAAGGGTAGGTTGCGGATGTTTTAAAGTCTGCATTCATATTGAAGTGATCCACTGAAGTGATCGTTTTCTGCATGTCGTGCACCTTTGACTAATCAATGAAGCCGCTCATTACCATCATACCCGTCTCCTCGTTATGTAACCCTGTGTGAAACTTAAGAATCAGAACAAATTTGAAATATTAATTTTCAAGATGTAGGCTTTGAATCTTTAATTAAAGTCTACGTTCATATTGAAATGATCTATTTTCTGCAAACTTGCACCTTGGACTAATCACTGAAACCACCACTTACCATCTCACCCATCTCCCCCTCGTCTAACCCTGTGTGAAACTTAAGAATCAGAACAAATACAAAATATTAATTTTCGAGGGGTAGGCTTTGAATTGATTCAAGTCTGCGTTCATATTGAAGTGATCAATTTTCTGCATGTCGTGCATCTTGGACTAATCAATGAAACCACCCCCCCCCCCCCTTACCATCACATCTGTCTCCTTGATATTAAACCCTGTGTGAATCTTCAGAATGAGAACAAATTTGAAATATTAATTTTCAAGATGTAGGCTTTGAATCTTTATTAAAGTCTGCATTCATATTGAAGTGATCTATTTTCTGCATGACTTGCACCTTGGACTAATCACTGAAACCACCACTTACCATCTCACCCATCTCCCCCTCGTCTAACCCTGTGTGAAACTTAAGAATCAGAACAAATACAAAATATTAATTTTCAAGATGTAGGCTTTGAATCTTTATTAAAGTCTGCATTCATATTGAAGTGATCTATTTTCTGCATGACTTGCACCTTGGACTAATCACTGAAACCACCACTTACCATCTCACCCATCTCCCCCTCGTCTAACCCTGTGTGAAACTTAAGAATCAGAACAAATACAAAATATTAATTTTCAAGATGTAGGCTTTGAATCTTTATTAAAGTCTGCATTCATATTGAAGTGATCCATTTTCTGCATGACTTGCACCTTGGACTAATCACTGAAACCACCCCTACCGTCTCCTTGTCTAACCCTGTGTGAAACTTAAGTATATGGTCACGATAAAGCTCATTATTTGGCACCCTTTGTTTTGTTTGCAAGTTTGATATTCATGCAGTGCAGTTTTGCTTATTTTTTAAGACTTTAGATATGGAATAGAATAGACTAAATTGCATGAAATTTGTGGTGTTGACTATCTGTGCATTTAGCTGTAATATTGTGCAGTGGATCTGATGTATGTAAGTATGTAAAGCTTGTATCCGTTTGGTGTTTATATATTGTTCTCTGTAAGGTTTATAGCATTATACATGATGATTCTTTTTCAAGTAGCGTTCAAGACTTAAATTAGAATTATAATTGTAATAACCCCAAGCATTTTATGATGCCAGCAGTATATTTAATGTAAAGTGTTCTGTCACTTTTTTGTTAGGGGTTTATATCTCGTATTTCTATTCTTTGAAACATCCCGTTTCATACAGTGCTCTGCATGTAATGTACATTGTAGATTTCTTTGTTAAATTATACTAATTCCTTGCAGGAAATTAGAATACAATGATTATTACAGTGTGTTTGATAATGGAAAATGTACTATAATTGGTAAAATTTGTGAATTAATATTTCATTTAAATTGTCAATATCTTAATTTTTTAAAATCATTTGAGTAATGAACCAACTTCATGTCTCTGTCTCAAGAAGTATTGCTAGAAGACATACAATGATTGTTTGTACACTGACATTTTGGTATTCATGCAAAGATCAATAGGGCCATTCTTGGTCACGTGTGTGACCCAAAACATGACAAATTTTGAAATGGGATGCTTATATTTCAGTAAGTATGAGACTATAATGATTTTTACTTCATATGTGACTTGAATATGGTGTAGTCTTTCAAACTTAACACAAAAGATTTCATAAGGATTACGTAACTCAATGTCAGAGGTCAAATGGCATGGGTCACGTGTGTGACTTCGCACGGAGCGCTTTTTTCATAACTAAATTTCATTTGGAAAATTCTTTCAAATATGAATAGCTATAATGTTCATCTTATTACCAGAGAAGTACTATACATTTGTAAGTACAACAATAGCAATGAATGAGAATTATATCAAACCGTTGTTTTTTATAGTACTTAATTATGTGGCAACGTCTGGTCACGTGTGTGACATTTTGGGGTGGTCACGTGTGTGACATGTACAATATGAATGGAAAAATGGGAATTTTATAATATCGGGTTTAGAAAAGAATGAAAGGTTGAATTTTTACAAAGTTGGTATCAACCTGTACATGAAAGTGAGAAGAATGAGCTTGCTAATTATCCTTTTGATATCTTGATTATTTTCTGAATTATGATTATTAGACAAATATTGAAATATGTAAATTTATGCAAATGAGTAAAAATGTTTCATTTTAAACTTCAAATCATGTATTTCATGAAACTTTACACATGGATCACTCCAAAAATGGAACAAAACTACAGAAAAATAAAACTTCAATTTTTCCGAAAAAGTTTCACTTTTCAAAGAATGGCCCAATAGTTACTGAAATTGTATATACAAAATGATGTAACTATGATTGTTTGTTTCCATGGTTACAGATGGTTCCACAGTCTCCTGAGCAGGCACGATGCGGAGGACATGCTGAAGAGGGTGCCTCACGACGGAGCTTTCCTCATCAGGAAGAGCGAGAGAGAGAACGACGCATTTGCAATCTCATTCAGGTAATTAACTAATTTGTTACCATGGTAACCGCACATTTTTCACCATTGGCAGCGCATGGTTCGAGAGCCTGGCAGAGCTATGCAGCAGTTACGAAATTCTATATATGGTTTAGAATAGATCGCTTATTTTTTTATTTACGGATAAACTCTAGAGCAAAGGGTTGAACATTCAGATCAAACAGTATTTAAAAAAAACCTCTTTAAATTCCAGCTCCATATTTGTTTTTTTGCCTTTATTATATTCAGCACTATATTACTTACCATAAATAGATTTAAACTTTCATCTGATTTTTATTTTAGAGCGGAAGGCAAGATCAAGCACTGTCAGATCAACCAGGAGGGTCATCTCTTCACCGTCGCCACTGGCTCTACCGTTTTTATTATTAAAGATCTCTTATAACTTTCTTTGTCGTTGCATTCAGCAACTGTATATTTAACTTTAACATTTGTTATTAACGTTTATTTTCCCCTCCTCACCAGAGCGGAGGGGAAGATCAAGCACTGTCGGATCAAGCAGGAGGGTCGTCTCTTCACCATCGCCACTGACTCTCCCGATTTTATTATTAAATATCTCTTATATCTTAATTTTCTTTGTCGTTGCATTCAGCAACTGTATATTTAACTTTAACATTTGTTATTAACGTTTATTTTCCCCTCCTCACCAGAGCGGAGGGGAAGATCAAGCACTGTCGGATCAAGCAGGAAGGTCTCTTCACCATCGCCACCGACTTTCCTGTTTTTATTATTAATATTACAACTTCATTTTATTTTTTGTTTTTGCATTCAGCAACTGTAGATTTAACTTATTGTTAAACTTTTATTTTTCTCTCCTCCCTGAGTAGAGGACAAGATTAAGCAGGATGGTCGTCCTTCACCATTGCTACTATCCATTCTAATCGAACAGTCATAAAACATCTTTATCACTCTCGGCTATCTAGAAGAGGTTCTGATTACTGTATTTTCTTTGTCGTTACATTTAGCAATGTACTGGTACCTTGAATCGATTTTTGTTTGTTCCCTCCAGAGCGGAAGGCAAGATCAAGCACTGTCGGATCAAGCAGGAGGGGCGTCTCTTCACCATCGGCAGCGCGCAGTTTGAGAGCCTGGCGGAGCTCTGCAGCTACTACGAGAAGTACCCCCTCTATAGGAAGATGAAGCTCAAGATCCCCGTCAACCAGGAGTATGTCGACAGGATAGGAGGGGTAAGTTGGAATCTACTTGAATTTGATTTAATTTAATTTGACATATAATCATGTGATTTGAGATAGCAAAAGGTTGGAAGATGATACTTATGATTCCTGTCAACCAGGAGTACGTGTATGTCGACAGAATAGAAGGGGTGAGTTGGAATCTACTTGAATTTTACTTGACTTGATGTTATTTAATTTAATTTGAAATATAATCATGTGATTTGAGATCATAGCAAAAAGGACCCCTTTTGTAGGATGATGATACTCAAAGATCCCAGTCAGCCAGGTATATGTCAACAGAAAAGGAGGGGTAATTTTCTGTGTATGCAATATGTAACTGAAGTTAAACCTGTCTATAGCAGCCTATCTGTCTGTAGTGGCCACCATAAGAGTGCAGGAAAAAAGTAATATTATGGAATCTGTATATATAGAGGTTAACTGTCTACAGTGGTCACTTTTCTTGTTTCCTTTAGGGTGGTCACTATAGACAAGGTTACACTGTATTTCAGCCATCTAGAGCTCTGTCTCATACTGCTTGGATAAATACAATTTCTGTTCAATATTTTTTTTTACAGCACAACCTGAATGTAGTAAACAAGATTTAGTATACAGATATTGAAAGATCTACATTAATCTATGTGTGTTTCAATACTTGATCTCTTGATCTCTTTCAAGTAGTGTGATTATTGATCATTATGCATTGCTGCTGTATCTGGGTATGTGTTTTTATTTGTGTGAGCGTTTGTTTGTTTGTATACATGTGTGTTTCTTTAAAAAAAAAATGTCTGCAGTTTACAGCTGGGAAACTTACCACTAAAGATTGTCAATTATTTGTATGTTTTTACTTTGATCTATGGCTACGGAGGGATCTACATGGAGCAATAAATAATTTGTATATGTGCGCATTAGTATGTATTTGTGTATAAATATTTTGTTCTACATGTTGCCAATTTGAAGATTGGAAAGTTAAGCACTAATTTTGTCTTTGTTTATTAAGTATACCAGATGGCAGAGCCAGATCCATGTGACCCAGGTCAAATATATACATGTAGCTATGGAGGGATCTAATGTACATGGAGCAAATGGAGCAATTTGTGTGCATTTTTGCTATATTCGTGTACAAGTATGTATTCCAACATGTTGCCAATTTGAAAAAATCACTAATGATTTCTTTGGTTTTTTTTTTACTAGACGGCAGAACCAGATCCCAGTGACCCAGATCCAATCTATGGCTACGGAGGGATCTACATGGATCCAAACCAGTTTGTACCAAAGGTATGTAGCTCAATCAACTTACTCTAAAAATCACAACTTTGTGATTAATTGCAACTCTTTGCCCACCTGGCAGGTATTTATTCCTTGATGCAACGCAACTTGGCTAAAGCCAGGGTAATAATATATCTCATAGTATAATGCACCAGAGAATAGAATTTCTACATTTGTTGCGCAATATTATTGCTGGATTAAACAAAAATTATGATTATGATTATCATTATAATTTAATAAAGTTATTTTTTTAGAAACATTGATATTCAGCATAATTCTGAAAGTGTTTCTAACAATCTGTGTTGACAGGTAACAGTGAAAGCGTTGTATGACTACAAGGCGCAACGGGACGACGAACTGTCTTTCTGCAAGCATGCAATCATCACCAATGTGGAGAAAGAGGACCATGGCTGGTAATTTACTTGTTTATATTAATTTCAAAACTGTTAGTTTAACATTTTAGTTTCTCATATACATGTAACAATAATGTACATTATAAGTATGTTGATTATGTAAAAATATTTGTTGTTATTATGTAGGAGGAAAATAATTGTCATAATTAATGTACTATAGTCCCACTTACTGAATTTATGATGTGTTATTTATATGTTGGCCCTTGCCTTAATGCTCCCCAAGGAGTGAAGAGAGTGTCAGTTAACTGCTGGATTTATTTCACTTTGCATCAAATGAAAATGGTTATGTTTGTTAAAGTAAGCCTGAACGCTTACTTTATTGTCTACTTGTCCATCATGAATTTTACATTTTACTTACCTGAACAGAAAATGTACTTGCCCAAATTAAAAACGTACTGAAAATGTACTCAAATATGGATTGTACGCGCCCCACAAATTTGAACAAGAGACAAAATTGATTTTGCTAGTTTTTTTTGTGCAAAATTCTCTCTTGTTTCAAGATGAGATTTACACATTACAAATTATATTTTTCTCTTGTAGTTAAACAGGTATGTTGATTGGGCAACCAAACTAGAAGAAGTATGACATTTTACTTGCCCAACAATAATTTACTTGCCCCGGGCAATAGGGCAAGTACTAATAATAATAATAATATATAGCTTTTATATAGCGCCATGTATCTAGTTGCCTATTCAGAGGCGCATTATTACCCTTGGTCATCAGCTACAGTTCAAACCCGCACAATTATCTTGTGCACCATCTCAACTCCCAGGGGAGCATACTAGCCCAAGCTGCCCAACGGGCGCTGAAGGCTAATTAACACGCGACCAAGTACCCATTTATACTCCTGGGTAGAGAGCAGCAATGTGGATTAATTGTCTTGCTGAAGGACAAACGGAGTGGGCAGGGTTCGAACTCGGGATCTCGAGATCAGAAAGCGGGCGCTCTACTGATCTTGCCACACCACGTCCACGTGGCTAGTGTCGATCCCTGGTTAAAAAGATGCTGTGTACTCTGGATAGTGCAAACATTATGACAAGGCTACAATGGGTAACAAAAACTAATAATTGCTCTTGTTTCCTTTTCCGTTTTGTTTTTGTTTTGTCGTTTTTGTTATGGCTGTGCTTGTTATCGTCACATCTAGGTGGAAGGGAGATTACGGAGGCAAGAAGAACATGTGGTTCCCATCCAACTACGTGGAAGAAGTGACCACGCCCCCCGGCAACGACCAGGGACAGAACGCAACGTTGCTAGGCAGCCTGCAAAAAGGAGCCGTCGACATCACAGGGTGTAGTGTGGGTGAGTTTTTATATGAAGTTTTTAAAACCAGAATCAAATACCAAAATCTTGTTTTACTAGCAGGCGGGGAGACTTTGATGGGAATAATGGTGATGGTGATGATGCTCATACTGATATTTTGATGGTGATAATGATGATGATGATGATGATGTTGATGATGATGATGATGATGATGATGATGATGATGATGATGATGATGATGATGATGATGATGATGATGATGATGATGATGATGATGATGATGATGATGATGATGATGACTACTCTATAATGATGGTGGAGATGACAAAAACTCCAATCAACTTGTACTAAAATCGGGATTAATTGTTTCTCTACAACTCTAGAAATGATGCTTGGTGTACGTACGCAGCAGCAATACGTGTTCAGGATAATCTCCCCCACCCAGCGGGCCCCCATCGATGTGGCGGCCCAAGACCTGGGTGAGCTGGAGGACTGGATGAAGTGCATACAGAAGGCATCGGTCAAGGCAGATGAAAAGGTAGACATAAAGCCGAAGGTTTTGGAAAACTCCTCAAACAAGAACTGTAAAATATTGTCATCTAAATGAAAATCTTTTCCTTTACTATTACAATATTAATGATATATAATGCAAAACGTTTGTCAATCTGAATAAAGCAGTGTTTAGATTGTTCTTGTTTCTTTTGCTTAATGTCATAAAACAGTGAAATGCGGATCTGTAGGATAAACATTTATTTTAAATAAACTAATGCTTTTATAAAACAATCACTTCCATACTCCATGTATATTTCAGCAAACTTTCATAAACTCTTCATGGCTCTTAAAGGGGACCACCAGGCAAAGAACAACACATAATTATATGTTTTGGTACCATTTTGTGATATCAAATAGATACCTAACATTTTGCAAAGGGTTGTGTAATAGACAGAGCAATTAATTACCACCACTTACGGAACCACTATTATTTCCTGGTTCCGCACGGGCCAAACATTTGCGAGTGCGCCAATGTTATTCACGCGTACGTTTGGAGACAATAGAATCCCGGACGATTCATTCACTCTGGACAAAGTAGTCTTCGTACATGCAGCCCCATGAACGCATGCTTTAGAATGGTGATGCGTTTTCCAATCATATATTTTCTTTCTGAAAACATATTTTTGTGAACTTGTTGATGGATTGGACTACTAAAGATGTCACCTTTCATTTATAAGACTATTATTTTTGGGTGGTGGTACCCTTTAATGCCATTCACATTTTAATCTTGTTTAGAATTTGATTAGGATTTAATTTTCTGAAAATTTTGCCTCATCTGTTCTTGTTTTTCCTTACCTTGCAGGCGACAATTGTTCACAAGTATGAGAGGAAGCTTCGCATTGCCAGGGAGTTCTCCCGACTCATTGTATACTGCCAGTCAGTCCCCTTCAATGAAGACAGTAAGTCAAGATATAATCATAATAATAAATCATTTTGATAGTATCTAATATGCTTGATCATCTTCTCTTAGTCCTTTACAATATATATATTGTACCATATTAGGCGTTATATAAATAGAACCTATTATTATTATTTATATTACCTCAGTCAACAAAATGCACATAATCAACCTGCGCTTTTATGTATACATTCTCAACTCCCTTGGGAGTATTTTAGCCAGGCTACCTGATATAGGGATACTCATGCTTTACAAACACCTTCTATTTCTACCATGTGTCTTAATCATTTTAACCTGAAAGAGCACTACACGTGCACGGAGCGTTCTAAGATCCTACTGGAGTACAATCGCAACCAAGTGATTGGTCAATGGGCTAAATTTAACCCACCCATTAGAATTCCAGCTATAATGTTTTTATTGTATCTTTTGTCCTTTACTACTAATAGCCATTCCAGGCAAGTACTTTGAGATGTCATCGTTTCCCGAGACCAAAGCGGAGCGCTACATGTGCACGGAGCGTTCCAGGATTCTGCTGGCGTACAATCGCAACCAAGTGAGCAGGTCGTACCCAAAGGGACAACGCTTCGACTCGTCCAACTACGACCCCATCCCAATCTGGTACTGTGGGTGCCAGATGGTCTCCCTCAACTACCAGACGCCAGGTAGGTCAAAAATAATCATCAGATTCTTCCCATAATGTTTGTTCGATATACTCCTTCGGGAGCAAATTTAGCTTTCGTAGGCACAATTGGGCTTCATCTCAAATTTCTGACTTGTCCAACTAGGACCCCATTCTAATCTGATAATCCGACTGTTAGAAAATCTTCAGAATATTTGTGCAATAAACTCAAAGCATACTAGGTAGGTTTGTGTTATTGCTCCATACAGGCACAATGGGAGGGGGATATTGTTTTCCCCATCTCAAATTCCATTGTTATTTGATAATTCCTCATCATATTTCGCACACATTATGGATAAATTGAAATGTCCCCTCTTTTGTTCTTGATCATCCTAGCTTGTATCTGTTCCAACTTTCTCCCACCCTGTTTTATGTAGTATTTAGCTTCATGTAACAGTAATGTACTCGTCATGATCTGCCAGATTCGATAGCTCGGAACTTACTTTGACTCATAAATTGTGCCAGTCGCAATGCTAGCAGACACAACAAATGTTTCTGTTTAATTCTTTGCAGGTATCTGCATGATTGGGGAGTAACAGACCTGAAATAATACTCAGACATTTTTTTGCTTCTTTTTATTTTTTTCAAATTTGCAGATAGGCACATGCAAGTGAACGATGGGCTGTTTGCGCTTAATGGCCGGTGTGGATATGTGCTCAAGCCAGAGTGCATGCATGACAAGAACTTTGACCCCTTCGACAAACGATCCTTGACGGAAGTTGATCCCATTCACCTTACCATCACCGTAAGTAGATATTCAAAGAAAAAACAAATTGTATGTAATAATAATAATAGAGATTTATATAGCGCATATTGCAAAAAGCCTCTAAGCGCTTAAACGTATTTACATAAAATTAACAAAATTAACTAGATTTTAGGGTATATCCGTTGCACTTTCTTTTAACCCTAAAAAGGCCGGGCTATTTGAGGTCTTCCTACAGCCGGGTGGGGGGGGGGGGGGGGGGCCATTATGGCCCCCCCTTAAGATGCCGTGAAAATTTGCACGCATGATAAGTAAAGTGTATAGAATACAATGGTAATTTAAATTTTTTGAAAAATTCATTAATTTGCATATTTATGGTGATTTATGCAAATAAGGTCATAAAATTCATATTTTTACCCATAAATAATATATTCTTCATAATTAAACATTGGTTTTCACTACATATGTTCTTTAGAGCATTTGGAATAATAATACGACAACAAAAATTGAAAGAGCCAGGTTCTTCCTTGTGTTTTATATTATTTTTTAAAACTTATCTATTGTTTTTGTTGTTTATTTTATTTCTTACTATAATTTAACTATTTTGAACCCCAAAACAAAATATAAAATGTAAACAAGACCAAATAACCAATGATATACCTCTTTTTACGAAATGTCCATATGTTTTGTACACAAATCACGAAATTGAGCGATTTTGGGGCTGACATGCATAGACAAAAGGTCACGTGACTTCGTAACGGTAGGTCCGATTTTCAAAATGTTTGTTTTGAAATATGCGCAAGACCCAAAAGAAAAAAGTCACCAAGCAGCGGCGCGTCATCTTACCACGTTTTGGAGCAATAAAACAAATCGCCCCCCCCCCCCCCCCCCCCCCCGGGCCTTATTAGGGTTAAAGTTTATTTCATATCCTTGTGTTTTGTGGTTTTTGTCAGACTTATAATAGCTTTTGACTAGCTTGAGCATTGGATCAGGTGTTTTGGGAAGTACCTTAATCTACATAATCATGTGATTCTTTCTCGTTTTTTAACATTTTCATAACAAAGATCATTGCAGCCAGACATCTAAAGATCTAAAGCAAGCCATATGATTTAGTATTCATTGGCAATTTCTAAATTTAATTTGACTGTCCTTTTTGAAATGATAAATTCTTCAATTGTTGTCTTCATTTTGATAACATACTGTAGATCATTGCAGCCAGACATTTGCAGAAGACCAGGCGGGGTACAGTATAGCTAGCCCCTTTGTCGAGGATTTAGTTTTCATTGACAATTTCTTAACTTATTGCTTATGGGAACCGGGTGGGTCATGTACAAAGTCTATGGGGATTTCATAATCTCGAAGGGAGCGGGTTAAGCTATTTATTTCTGTCCTTTTTGAAATTCTTCATTCTTCAATTGTTGTCTTCATTTTGATAACATACTGTAGATCATTGCAGCCAGACGTCTGCAGAAGACCGGGCGGGGTCTAGCAAGCCCCTTTGTTAGGTGGAAGTCAGAGGATTTAGTTTTCATTGACAATTCTTAAATGTCCTTTACCATCCTTACTTGAAATTAGTTTTTCTTCATCTGTGCTTTTGTTTTTTATTCTTTATTAGATCATTGCTGCCAGACATCTGCAGAAGAACGGGCGAGGTATAGCAAGCCCCTTTGTGGAGGTAGAAGTCAGAGGATTTAGTATTCATTGGCAATTTCTTAACTCATTGCTTATGGGAACCGGGTGGGTCATGTACAAAGTCTATGGGGATTTCATAATCTCAAAGGGAGCGGGTTAAGTTATTTACAGTGTACCCAAGAATTATTTGGACACCTTGAAAAAATCACTTTCAATTTAAATGATGGTAGAACAAATTTCGAAGAAAATGTTTGGTAAAAAGCTGCCTAAAATTCATTGTATGTGTTTATTAGATGCTGCTTTGTTGAAATCAAGATAAAATATAAGATCATTTTTGAAAAATTATCAAAATAGTTAGTTTCCTATTTTTCAGGGTGTCCAAATAATTGTTGGTTACACTGTATTTCTGTCCTTTTTGAAATTCTTCATTCTTCATTGTTGTTTTTCCCCCCTTCATTTTGATAACATAGATCATTGCGGCCAGACATCTACAGAAGACCGGGCGAGGTATAGCAAGTCCCTTTGTGGAGGTAGAGGTCATAGGATGCGACTACGACAACGGAAACAAATACAAGACAAGCACCAAAGGTATGTTAGACCCAGTGTTCATTGAAGTGGGAGAGTTTTATGAGACCAGGGCCCCGTTGCAGAAAGAGTTGCAATCAATTGTAAAGTTGCAGTTAATTGCAAGTCAGATCATGTGACTAAATGCACAAATCTGATTGGTTCAAATGAGGGTATTATTCTGACTTTACAATCGATTGCAACAAGTACCTGCTCAGACAGAAGTTGTTGATTTGAATTTCACATGATATCTTTGCTTATTTATAAGTAAAATTAATCATTCATCTCTCTTTTACCTATCATTATCATTCAACATTTGAATCTAATTAGATACAACCTGTGTTTTTAGAGTTTATATAGGGCCTACATTTTTTAGCCTAGCAGAATTTTCTTCAGAGGCTAAAGTACAATGGTACAAAGAGAACCAAATACTGTATAGACATATATATACACACACATACAGCCTGTACACCCAGGGGGGTGTTTCACAGAGATCCTAAGTTGATCTTAGCACTAAGATGGTCTTAAATATTATGGAAAGCCATTAGTGTCTTGAAACAGTTTTGTAAAAGTTATGTTGAAATGCATAAAATGTTGATTCAAATCATACATATTTTCTAATTATCAAAGAAATTTCATGAGTTTTATGTGAAGATCATGAATCTCTTTGATATATGATTTGAATCAACATTTTATGCATTTCAACATAACTTTTACAAAACTGTTTCAAGACACTAGTGGCTTTCGATAATATTTAAGACCATCTTATAGTGCTAAGATCAACTTAGGATCTTTGTGAAACACCCCCAGGTTGTATAAGCTGTACACAGCCTATAAAACCTGGGTTTTAAGAACTAAGTGAGGTTTTTTTTTTATCTCCCCTGAATTTTAAACATATTTTATTAATCATTATGTTTAATTACTTCTATCATGAATTTCTCCTCATCTCTATGTTTTTTTTCTCCAGCTGACAATGGCTTCAACCCCGTGTTCTGTCAAGTGTGTGAGTTTAATGTGACCGAATATGGGATGCTTTCTCTGAAAAAATGTTATAATCAGCGGGAGAACTCTACAACCGATTCATATATTTATGCCTCCGCCAATGAAGTGGCCGGAGGCATTATGTTTTCAGGTTGTCCGTCCATCCGTACGTACATGTATGTAATGTACGTCCGTCCATTCCATTTTTGTTCTCGCGATATCTCAAGAACCGATTGACAGATCAATTTCAAACTTGGTATGAGTGTACATATTGGGGTGACAATGATCTGATTAGATTTTGGGGGTCATGAGGTCAAAGGTCAAGGTCACTGGACTCTGTATATATATATATATATGCAAAAATAGCTTGTAATGGCAAAATCTCTAACTGAATGTGGTACTTGGTACATGAATGTATCTTAGGGAGCCAATGTTGCCATAACATTTTGGGGTCATGAGGTCAAGGTCACAGAACTCATTATATATGTTAAAATAGCTAGAATGAGATACCGTAAAACTCCGTGTATAAGGCGCACTTTTTTCCGTCGGAAAAAATTTCAAAGTCAGGGGTGCGCCTTATACACAGGTACAGCAAAAAAAAAAAAAAAAAAAAAAAATTAAGATTTTTTTTTTTTTTTTTTTTTTTTTTTTGGGGTCACCCTGTAGTCATGTTCAATGTGTATTACACTGTGGCCATATTCATAAAACCCCGATAAGCTAGTTGGTTGATCAAATTACGATTTCGATGTCCGCTAAGCTTAACTGGTATTCACAAAAGGCCGATAGGCTAAATTCGCTATCGTAGTCAAGGCCTGGCCTAGCATGACAACCCATCTGTCTAAATTCCACAAGCATTTGGTATTCCACGACATTGTTAGTCGAAATGCGAACAATTACAACAATATATCTGCGGTGCCGACTAAATGCATTGAAATCTATTTATGCGGGACGTTCTGAATAGAGCTTTGTTGGACTTACAACAAAGGCGTGAAGTTGAATGATGACCTAACACCCAGCTAATTTTTTCTTATTCACCAAAGCCAGATAGGACAAATTTTAGCGACACTGGACCAAAAATTTAGAGGTACTCTGATGTACCTCTAAATTGCTAGCAAGTAACAATCTGCCCGGTTTTTGTGTGTATATATGCGTGTGGCGCGATCGTGAACATGGCAAGGAGAATATTCGAATACGGGATATTAGAGATTTTTTTTTATGATAGCGTGATGTTAGTTCAAAAGAGTTCCCCAAGTAACATACTTTTCCGTGTTTGTCCTAGCATCCTTGTACTTCAGCAATAACATATTTTATCATTTTAAATTACATGTTTTTATCTGGAGAGTAATTTGCCTTTATTTGTCCTTTTTGTGACATATTAGCTTACTTTTGCGGTTCGGATTGATTTTATGTGATTTCAATTCTGTTTTGATGAATCTATCTATATAATACTATTTAATGCAATTTCGTTTCTGTTTTCACTGCAATTGAATTGTTTCCCTTGTCATGCTATCATATTATAAGCGTGGAGGAGCTTGATCGTAATGAGGAGGGAGATGTATTTGGTTGTATTGGGGTGGCTATGAAAACATGTGCTTACGCGTGATCCCCCCCCCCCCCCCCCCGCCCCGAAAAAAAACACATCATTCCTACTCACGCTCATATCTACAGTAACACCCTTACATATGGGAATTATAGCAAGCTTTTTGTTTTGGACACAAGTTACCGCCCCCCCCCCCCCTCCCCCATTTACCCCAGATAAGACACTTATGTTATACTACCCCCCCTTACTGTATCACGTTGTAGAACACATAACAAACTCAATAAGACGCTTTTATGATTGGAACAATAAGGAACAATGCGTTCATTCACACGCTCGAGTAAACTGCGCTTTTATGCGATGTCAAACAAACTTGCAACAGATGGAATGTTACCATGACAGCCACGATGAATAAATTAGATCATCCGAGTTTTTAGCTTGTTATCGGTATGGTTAGCAGTGCTTCTTGAATTACGATTTAGCAACCCGCTACGAAGATTTTAAAATGGCTATTGTATTACAGGGCTTAAACGCTCGTTGATTGGTCGATATGGTAAGGGCATAGGCAGCGTGCAAAATCTACACACATAAAAGACATACCTATGCACGTGTGTGTTATGCACTGGTCTGTGAAAACAAAGGTGATCATCCAAGCGAGTTCCGTGAGTTCGCCGCTAGTTATCGTCCAAAGTGGCATTTTGGCAATGAGATAAGGCCTAGCTGACAGATAGGCTATCGGGCTTTTATGAATATGGCCACTGGTCTATAAGGCATGACACGAGCTTGATGTGAGGGGAACATTTATCAACATATACCTTTTTCCTACATACAAATGATAGTGGTTAGTAAAACACAATACAAGTTTTGTAAGCAGTTACACTGCAACTAATTGATTATTCAATGTTCATGAGTAGCAGCATTCATTTAATATTCAATTTTCTAACCAGCGGTCATACA
The DNA here is from genome assembly GCA_037951105.1 of Echinarachnius parma. NCBI lineage: Eukaryota > Metazoa > Echinodermata > Echinoidea > Clypeasteroida > Echinarachniidae > Echinarachnius > Echinarachnius parma. The sequence goes on from JBAMJV010003485.1 coordinate 59,998, forward strand.
TTTTTCTCATTAAAAAACAGTTATTAATGAATTTAGCATTTTGCATATTTAATGAGCATTGCTATCTAATGAAAACATGAATATTCATGAGCAGAAGTTTTGTAAAAAAAAAAAAAAAAAAAAAAAAAAGGTTTTTTTTTTTTTTTTTTTTTTTAGAAAGTTGGGGGTGCGCCTTATACACGGGTGCGCCTTATACACGGAGTTTTACGGTATCTCAAGATCTGGTTGATGGATTACCATCAAAATTGAGTTTAAAGAATTAATTCAATGCATGTTAATTTGGGCTTGATATAAAAATCGCTTGATTGCGGAGGCATCATTTTTTACTGGGCGCAGTCGAAGATCCTATCTATCTATCTATCTATCTATCTATCTATCTATCTATCTATCTATCTATCTATCTATCTATCTATCTATCTATCTATCCATCCATCCTTCCTTGATATCTTCATTCTTCTTATCCTTTCCATCAAATTTCAAGTTTCAAAAAAAAAAAAAAAAATCTAATGACTAGCAGGCAAAGGCTGAATTGCGCATTTGTTGCATGTAAAGATTTACAAGATAAATTATTTGAAATAGATTCACAAAAACAAATATTGCAAAGTTCATGTTACATAACCAATGGCAAATTTTAGAAGTTTAAAAAGGTGATGAGAGGGCATTCTCGTGGTGATGGGCACACTTGTCCGAGAGGTGGGTTCCTTCCTCTTAAAAATAAGTAACTCATCAAACGCCCCCCTCCCCCATCCGATTGCTGAAAGCAAATCTTCTTATTAATCCTTACTTTTGCTCTAACAAATCTGTGGTCATTGAATGTGTCAACCTTTGGTATAACCTCTACATCCATCAATATTCTCTTGTGATCAGTGATAATGTAATCAATCATATTATGGGTTGCTGCATTAGGACTTTCCCCATGCCCAATATCTGTATTTTGGTTTCTTAAAGCATGTATTGCCAATCACCATGTTACTTCTTGCAACATATTCTAAAAGCCTTTCTCCTCTCTCGTTCCGGCCACCTATCCCAAATGGACCTACACCATTCTCTTCCTCATCTTTTCTCACGCCTACCTTTGCATTAAGGTCTCCCATGAGTATAGTGAAGGATGTATTTTCCATTGCCATTACCCGGTCTATGTCAGTGTATACATCTTCTATTATAGAATGGGTTGATAAATCCCTGCAATCTGATTGGTTGAGAGCAAAATTTGTGCAGTGCATGAAAAGTCATGCGTCCGGTAAAAAAATCATGCGTCCGGTAAAAATTTCATGCGTCCGGTAAAAATTTCATGCATCCGGTAAAAAATTTCATGCGTCCGGTAAAAAAATCATGCGTCCGGTAAAAAATTTCATGCGTCCGGTAAAATTATTTCATGCATCCGTTAATTTTTCTAATTTTTTGACTTTTTGGGGGGCGTAACAATGCCCATTCTATAAAACAGATGATGCGCAAGTTTATTTTGTGGGTCGGTGGAATTGTTTGCACGCGGTAACTATGGAAACTAGTCTAAACGCACTCGGCTTCGCCTCGTGGGTTTAACAGTTCCATAGTTACCTTGTGCAAACAATTCCTACCGACCCACTCATACCTGCGCATCATTTGTATACTGCTTCATCATCGTGAGCTGAAGTGGGTGCGTAAACTTGGATAATTTTCATTGTGTGTTGCTTGTTGTTTTGTAATTTCAAATATACCATTTCTTTGTCCTTTCAATGTCCTTATTAACCAGAAATCCTACTCCATTATGTCCTCTTTGTGTTGCAGAGGTTGTGAACAGTGTGTGGCCACACCGATTTAGCTTAATGAGGTTTGGTAGTCTTGTTTCTGCAAGCCCTATTACATGCCACTTCACATTCTCTATTTCTTCAAGGAGGGTGTCTTGGTCTTCTTCTGCGGCTTTGGACCCAACTCGCCATACTTTGGCTCAGCACCAGAAGGATCACCATTCGCCGGTTTCCTAGCTCTACCAGTACCTGTAGAGCTGGGCCCGTTTTGGCCTTGGGCATTACGACCTCTTCTTTGTCTTGTTTCCATGTTGATGAAGGATAATTGCCTACTCTGCCGCACTGGCAAGGTGAATTGGTATGGGCTGAATGAGCTTCTTGGCCTCCTGCCTGATCTAAATGATCTCTTAAGTCAGATCTTGGTCTTACTTCTGACAGGAGGTCCACTACCCCCTCCTCATGCTGGGGCCATTGTTCCAGAGGAGGGCCTCTGTTTAGCCGCCAAGGGTTCAACCATGTGGCAGGTGGTACTGGGTTACATCTGGGCCCCGTTGCAGAAAGAGATACAATCGATTGTAAGTTACAATTAATCGTAAGTCAGATCATGTGGTCTACATGCGCGAATCTGATTGGTTGAAACGCAGAAAGTTTTTGACTTACGATCAATCGTAACTTACAATCGATTGTATCTCTTTCTGCAATGGGACCCTTGACCGGTAGCAAGAGAGATCATCTGACCTGACCTGACCTGAAACCTAACCGAAGATCCATCTAGTTTTATACTGAAATATATTTAATCTGTGTTTTCTTTTTTTCTCCAGCTGACAATGGCTTCAACCCGGTGTTCAATGAAGTGTGTGAGTTTGATGTGACCAACCCTGAGATGGCCTTCCTCAGGTTCGTCATCCAAGATGAGGATGTCTTCGGAGAACCCAACTTCCTCGGCCAGGCCACTTATCCTCTCAAAGCTATCAGGACAGGTAAGTACTTCCAATCATCTTTTCCCTCCTCTTCTCCTCCTCCTCCTCCTTCTTGTATGCCACTTATTACATCTCCTTATCCTCCTTCACCTCCTCCTTGTCCTGCTCCACCTCCTCCACCATTTTAAGATGAGGATGTCTGAATTGAATTGAAATTGAATTTATTCTAAATATAGTAAAATATAAAATATCACAAAATAAAATGTACATGTACAATTTAAACCAAACTTCCTAGGCCAGGCCAGGCCACTTATCCTCTCAAGGCAATCAGGTCATGTTAGTGCAAATTTGATTTCCTCCATGTCTACTTCATTTTCCTCTCATTCCCCCTCCTTCACCTCCTCTTCCTCTATCCTTCCCTCCCGGCTCCTCCCCCCCACTGTTTCCATTGTGTATTCTCTGTTCATCACTCAGTCATTGCACTTCCACATTCTTACAAAATGCAGATCTTAGTTTGAACTAACAGACAAGATGAAGACTAATGGGCAATGGTAAAGACACTCTTTTGTTTGTGTTCATGCAGGGTACCGATCTGTTCAGCTAAAGAACGGATTCTCAGAGGAGCTAGAGCTGGCAACCCTCCTGGTCCATGTTGAGAGGAGAGTCATAGGGGTGAGTACTGTAACCAGGGTAAATATTAACCCCTTGCTCATGGTAACAGGGTGGGTTATGTACAAAGTCCATGTGGATTTCAGAATCTGGAAGTGAACGGGTTGATAAAACTACGCAAGTTTAATAGTTCCATCCTAAGCCTATTGTAGACTTTAATCCATTTAATATGTTTGAAATATGTTATATATTGATGATAATTTTCGCCTCTGACTGCAATATTAATTTGAAATCTCTTTTTAACTGAAACTTGTTAATTTTCATCTCGTGAACATGTGTAGTTACTTTGTATTGCATTTCCTTGCCCCGCCATTCGCACACTGTGTTTACACATTATGCCACGGTTCTGGGCTTTATTGTGTGCTACATCTTTATTAAGAATTGTATCTATTTGAATGTTAATTATATTCTATATTGATTGGAAGAATGATAAAGATGAATAATAAAACAAATAAGGGCTAAGTATGCAACATTTTAGTTGCCAACTAGGATTATCTCTCAAAGGATTATTACTCACAATTGCATATATATGTAGGACTGAGGGTTTATGGTATCGTGCTTTTCTCTCACCCACATTCTAGGAGTGTGACGACAGCGATCTCTACGCATCAATCCAGATCCTGCGTGAGCGCACAGAGGAGCTAACCAAGGTGGTCAATGTTATGGACAAAAAGGTAGCGGAGATTGCCATGAGCGCTGCAGCTCCGGGCGCTGTGGAATCTGATGCCTCCGAAGCAGTGCGACGCAAGACGGCCGAACTCAACAACTGCCAGGACGCCCTCTTCCAGCTACAAGAACAGAGGAAGTGAGTTGCCAAACAAATTTCAGTAAAACCTGTCTATAAAGACCGCCCAAGAGACATAGGAAAGTGGTCTTTATATACAGGTTTTTGTATTATCAACAACTGCCACAACACACTCTTCCAGCTACAGGAGAAGAGGAAGTGTGAATGGAAACAAATCATTTCAGTTAAACCTGTCTATAAAGACTGCCCAAAAGTCATAGGAAAGTGGTCTTTGTAGACAGGTTTTCTGTATATTTTATTTCTATTTAAATATTTTATGTAATGCACTCTTTCAGCTACAGGAGCAGAGTCAGTGAGTAGTGAAACAAATTCAGTTTAGTGTTTGCTTAATATTTTTGACAAAACAATTGTTTGTTTGTTTTTATTTCCGTACAATCTCAATGATTCGTGTCACTCAGACCACTACTCCCCAAGGACAACTACATGTACATTGTACCTCCAAGCGATCATTATAATGACAGTATGATTAAATATTTGGCTCTAGACATAGTCCTTATAGTGCTCATATATTGTAGCTTTACTATTATTGTATTACAATGACAATGACACTGGCAATGACAATGACAAGTAATAGTGACAAGCAGCCACTACTGCAATAATTATGTGATTACAAATTTCTCACAGCTTCTCTTTTATTATACCTCTGCAACAAATTGGCCAGAGGCATATGGTTTCAGGTTGTCCATACGTACATACATCCAATTATACTTATTGGATTACCATCAAATTTGGTACATGCATGTATCTTTTAATTTCGCTCCTTAAACATTCAATTTTTGTTTCCTTTTTGCAGGCAAAGAGTGGAGAAGAGGAAGCTAAGAAAGACGGCAAGTAACAGCCAGTCCCGCCTCCCAAAACCCTAAACCAATCAGAGGGCTGATCAAAAGACTACTGCAAGATCATTGGACCAATCAGGAGATGTTAAATATAGAGAGAATGTATGAATGTATGAGACATTTGGCAAGATGTGTTGATTCCTTGCCTCTCTGGAAGATCAATGGACCAATCAGAAGATGTTAATTTGGAGAGAAATGAATGGGGATATGTGACAGGATGTTTTCATTCCTTGCCCCCCAGTCATGGCTCCCGAAGCCCTTGACCAATCAGAGGACTGATCAATCAACTACTTGGAGATCAATTGCCCAATCAGGAGATGGTAATTTGGAGAGAAATGACTGGGGAAATGATGCAAGATGTGTTGATTCCTTGCCTCTTGTTTCATGATTTGATTGTTGAGTAAACTTCTACTGGAAGGAATCTGAGTCATTGAGGACCAACAGATCAATCATGAGATGTTAATTTAGAGACAAACAAACAGGCATGCGTGAGAAGATACGTTGATTACTTGCCTAACCACCCACATATGATTGAACGACCAATCACGAGATGTGATTTTAGAGAGAAATGAATGGGGATACTGATTCCTTGTCTCTCAAATCTGCCCTCTCCAAGCCCTAAACCAATTTGAGAAAGGATCAAACGACCACTTGAAGATAATTAGAGCAGCAATCTGAGGCCTTCAAGACCAGATGACCAATCATGAGATGTTAATGAAGAGAGAAACAAAGTGTTCTTGTGTGATGGAAAGATTTAGTTTGCCATTGACGTGGAGTCCAAATAGAAGCTGCTTGACCTGGGGCCAGCGTTACTCTTCATCTACATGTCCTCATCTACATGATGTGTGGAGATCAGTGGATGGAGGGCCTGTGCTTCAAAACTACAGTCAAACTTTCTTAATGGCTATCTGTCTATAGCAGCCAACCTGGCTACCAGAAGTGATTCCCTTTTGAGAAAACCTGTTTATAGGGTCACCTCTTCACAGGTGCCACTTTTCGTGTTCCCATATATGTATGTTTGATTGTTTGCCTTGGATGCAGGGGCTATACAGTAAAAGTGCCGTTTGAATTTGTTTCTTTGTTGGTGGAAACTTGTGCTACTGTTCTCTTTGGTCTGTACAGGCTGACCGGAAATTAACTTCTAAAAAGATTCTGAGGTTTGGGGAAGATGAGTGGAAGAATCAAGTCTTTTTTCAAATGGTAAATGAATTTTGCGATGAGAAAAATAATATGTGATTTTCATTCTAAAATGATCCATGGATACCCAAGAGGCAATTACTTACAATGCATGACTAGTCGTCCACACTGATATATGTGAATGAGTATGACCTGAACCGTTGCCATAGGCGAGCAAGGATGTTTTTTGTTGCCATGGCAATGTGTCACACGGCCTCTATGTACATGTAGATTCATTGTTTCTCTTTTGTTTCCGTATATCCATGAGGTATTTTTCATAAGAGGTTCATACAAATCTATCATTGGATCATAAAACATGAAAGCTTTTAATTCACACCATATTTGATATACAGTCAAACTTGTCTTTATAGTGGCACCTGTATATAGCAGCCAACCTGCCTATAGTGGCCACCAAAAGTGATCCCCTACAGAGAAACAGATATAAAGTGTTATGGAACCTGTAAATAGAGGTCACCTGCCTACAGTGGCCACTCGTTTTGTTTCCTTTAAATGGATGATCACTATACACATGTTTGATTGTACAATGTAATATAACCTGTGTAGAGTGGTCACCTTTCCACAACAGCCACTCATTTGTTTACCCTTAAGGAATCACTATACACAGGTTTGATTGTACAATGTAATAGAACCTGTGTAGAGTGGTCACCTTTCTACAGCAGCCACTCCTCTGTTGCCCTTTATAGGTGGTCACTTTACATAGGTTTGACTGTACTTGTATTTATATGTACTTGATTTTACATATGTATGTGGCCTTCTAAAAGCAAAGAATGGACATTTTTTGGACAAGTAAACTGACAAAAAGTATATGACATAAATTAACAAAAGAGCAAAAAGATTAGCTTCTGATCAACACAAGCTTTGAATACTAACTAAGGGGTTTCAGGGACGAACACAGCATAGGGTTTTCTATAGCTCAGCTGGAAGAGCACCGGTCTAGCAATCCGGAGGTCTTGGGTTCGAATCTTGGAGAAAACCCATTTCCTTTGCTTTTTTAAAATTATATATTTGTATAACAAACCAATACCTAGCAGATAATCTTCTTCTCCTTCCAATGCAGTGCTACTTCAGACTTGAAGATTACGCACAGTTCACGACCAATCAATGTACTGATTATTCACATGCTTTACTTTAAGAACATTAACAACAATTATGACCAAGCGGTGCATGGGTTTGTATCCTTGTATTATCAGATGAGGGTGTGCGCTAATATTAGAGACCAAAACTTTTAAGAGCATTTATAACAAATGCAGTGAAACCTCATTATAACGAGCACCTAGGGTCCATTGAATTTACATGTTATATCAGATAGCTAGTTTGTATCGGGGCTTAAAAACATTAAAATACATAGAACCTGGACCTGTGAAATTACCCCGCTACATCGGGTACCTCGTTATAACAGAGCTCGTTATAAAGAGGTTCCACTGTACTACTAAACACATGCATGAGTTTGTTATTAGGGACCAATACAATAAGAACAGTAACAAGTATGACCAAAAACATGCAAGAGATTGGACCCTTGCGTTATCAGATATTAAAGTGTGTGAGATGTTATTTGGCAGCATAGTGCAACGCAGTTTGGGGCTTCAGTCAAACGCATCATAGAGGCCAGCAAAATGGATCATCTTCATCTTCTGAGAAGAAAAAAATGAATGCTATGCTATAAAGGTCCCCTGTCTACAGTGGCCACTTTTTTTCTTCTTTCCGTATTGAAGTACATTTGTGTATTAAAGTAATAGTCCTATGTTGAGTGAATGTTGTAGGGATTCTTGAGGCCAGCGCTCATTAATGTACTGCTTAGGACCAAGGGTTTTTTTTTATTCCCATACCGTATAACAAGATTAATTTGATCAAATGTTGTGCTATTTTATACGTTTATAATTATAAAGATGTCTGCCTGCTTGAAGTAAAAGATAATCTTATTTTGTTAAAAGTATTAAAGTATCTCCTAGAACTTCAAAAGGAGTGTTGGTGTTGATGCTATGCTTAGACTGTATAGCAATTAAAAAACATCATGTATTGGGTAATAATTGGTCCAATGTAAGCAGTGAACACAGGCACCCTAATCACTGTATCAGCCGAGGACATTCTATTTGTCAAAAACATTATTTTTCTGTATGAAAATCTCATGATCTAAATTTGCATTTTACTGTCTATCTACTTTAGCACATTGCTTTGATTAGCGAGTTAGATTAAATCTGTATTTTTCTAGATCTAAACCCCTCTTGTACACAAAAACATCTAGTATTTTGAAACGTTGAAAACCAATTTTAATAGGATATCATGGCCATATAAAATAAAGATCGCTCTTTTATATACATATTGTACGAGTGTTAATTGTACTGTACTTAAAGTAGTGATCGTCTTTTGGAGGAATGGAGAATAGTGGAGATAATACATGTTTGCTATTGGACGTCTGAAGGAGGCATTAATATGGTGAAACCTCATTGTAACAGGCACCTCCGCCCCATTGATTTACCTTGATATATCAGCTATCTCATTGTATCAGGGCTTAACAATAATGAAATACATAGAACCTGGACCTATGAAATAGCCTCGCTATATCAGGTACCTCGTTATAACAGAGCTTGATATAAAGAGGTTCCACTGTACATGAATTATAGCTCAGGGGGGTGTTTCACAAGGATCCTAAGTTGAACTTAACTCTAAGTTGGACTTAAAAAAGTATGGAAAGCTGTTAGTTTCTTTGAAAACAAATTATAAAAGTCCTTTTAAAAGGCTATAAATGTTGTTTCAATTCATAAATATGTTTCTATTATCAAACAGATTTCATGTTCTTCATGTAAAACTTATGAAAAGTCTAAAATACTTGCATTTTTGCTTTTGAATATATTTTGTTCCAAGGCTACAAATGGCTTACCATACATTTTCAGTCCAGTTAGAGTTTAGTTCAACTTAGGATCTTTGTGAAACACCCCCAGGCCTTTTTAATTCAGAACTCATATGTTGTATGATTGCTTTAATTTGTCCTGCAGGTGGTGCTATGTTTGCTACATCAATCATCTTAATTTATTAATGATGGTATACTTGCTTGCTTCCAAAGATTTTTGTCAAATTTTCTTGGCATTAGTTTGTCGTCTTATTTTTATAGAATGAGACATTTTTGCAAAAATTCAGTTGTTTTTAATGTTTATTTTTGTAATTGTTTGAATGTAATCTCAAGATGTTATTGATTTGATACAAGCAAATCTCTGTTAAACCATTCAATACAATTTAATTGCGGTATAGCATGCTTTCTATATAGCCTTCTGCACAAGTATTTGGGGGAGAAGTTGTGAATGGGTTGAAAATACTTGTTTATGCTACTTACAAAGTCTATGGGTATTTTAGAATCTTGAATGAAACGGGTTAACCTTGGAATCCTGGCTAGAGTTGGATTGGATGAAATGTTGATTATTTGTCAATATCACCTTCAAGGTCATGTTACTGACCTTTAAGTGAATGTCAGTGGCTTCAAGGTCATGCTACTGACCTTCGTGTCAATGTCAGTGGCTTCAAGGCCATGCTACTGACCTTCATGTCAGTGTCGGTTGCTTCAAGGTCATGGTACTGACCTTTAAGTGAATGTCAGTGGCTTCAAGGTCTTGCCACTGACCTTCATGTCAATGCCAGTGGCTTCAAGGTCATGATACTTACTCTTCTTTGTGACACAGCTCATAAGTTGTTTGTACTTCCAATATTAATATGATTTTTGGTGTACCATGTACATTTAGTAGTAGACAAAAAAATGGCATTTCGTGTTTCTTCTTTGTCTTCATTTTGTAGGAGAAAGAAAGACGGCATGTCGTGTTTAAATGGCATGGTTATAGAGCTTCATGTACTCTACATGTTCATGAGTGTAGATATTAATGTAGTATTGTTTCCAAAAAATGTAAACTACTCCGTGCTTTTGCAATAATTATATACATATATTTTGTTATAAAACAGTGTAACTGTACAGAATATTGGTGCATAAGGACACAGTATCATGTCAATGTATGTAGTACTTCTAATTATAATTATGACACATACGACACATTAAGGAATAGTGTTTTTAATGTGCATTGACATGTGTATATCATGGTATAGATGGTGGGAGTGTAATTGTGGTATAGTGGTTCGGTCCTTTGTCTTTCAGCACAAAGGTCATGGGTTCAATTCTTAATCTGGTCGATGTGTACTCAGTAGGCATGGAAGGTGGTTGTAAAGGTTTTAATTGTGTTGTAGCTGCATGGCTGCCAGAGTTCCTTGCTCATAAGGGAGTAGAGAGTGTACATCATGTGCTGATTGATTGTGTGTCCGATGACCGGGGTAATATCATTGTAAAGTGCTTAGAGATGATGATCAATCATATTAGGCGCTATGTAAATCAAGCATATTATTGATATAATTATTATCAAAGGATATACATGCACCTGTTATACCTACATGTAGGTAGCCCGGCTGGAATACTCCCGAGGGAGTGGGAAAAAATGCACATGTATGATTTATTATGTTTGTGTGTGTGTGTCTGTGTGTCTGTAAATGGATGATGGAGTTCATAGTATTGTTGTAAAGCGCTTTATAGAGATGATGACCACATTACGCGCTATATACATTTGAAAACGAATACTATTCAGTGCCAGTCAGTGGGAGCCTAGCTTTTGATCATGAAAGAATTTTCATCAGGAAAAAAATGACCAATATTATTATTCAACTAACTTTCGTTTCCATTCAAACATCATTCTGTCAATTAGAGCAAAATTTGTCTTGTTATATGTGAATACATAAACATGTGTACTGCGCGTGTAGGGAAGGCATTTGCTTGTGTGTGTTATAAGACAGAGCATAAGAGAAAGAGAGAGAGAAGTGGTTGTTGTACCGTTTTACTAATTAATTACCATATTTGTCGGTGTATTAACCGCTCCGGTGTATTAACCGCACCCCCTTTTTTTTTGAAAAAAGGTGCGGTTTATACACCAGCAAATACGGTATCTTGAAACGATAAATCACACAAAACACAGTTTGTATTTAATTTTCTTTTTTTAATTCAGTTAACAACATTTGAATATGAGGTGGGATGGAAAAGGAATACATGTTGAAATACAATGTATCAAGTATTAAACATGTTTAATTGGACGGTCAAGAGAATGTATCTACCTTAGAATACACATGACATGTAGATAGCATTGTACTGTTATAAATCAACCAATCGCAAGTCATGGAATTAGAAAACAACTTTACATTATAACGGTAGATAATCTTATATGTAGTATGAAGCTTAATGTACTCAAAACAAATATATCATTCTTTTGTCATCATATCATATATTTCTTTTTAGAAGTGTTTGTGAATACACAAGGAGCAAATGGTGGAAAAGATTTCAGTTGATCATGAGTTGTACGAGATTGGGATGTTTCATATTAGACATGATAATTCATAGCCTGTCTCACATAAGTAGGTTAATTATCTAGATAATGGCCTAATTAATCAGAGGTGAAACAGTACGATTATAAATGAAAACAAGATGTAACAATGACTGTATTTAAAGGTAACGGATGAGTCGATCAGAAAAGACTGCTCATAATTATATATATGATGTCGGGCCAAGAAGGATTTGGGTATTTTTTATATTTTTTCTATCGTGACATAATATGTATTATATTATATGCTATGAAAAATACGTGTCTTGTTCTTTGTTACAATGTAAAATGTATTTAGTCAACCAGAAAATACATGTATGTATACACAATGGTGTAATTAATAAAAAAGCAATTATATGAAGAATAATCATTCAAATGTCAATCGTTTTTTCATTTATTTTGGAGTTGTATGATTTGTATCAAATTTCACATTTGTTACTAGTATATGTCCCTTAGGGACCTGTTTCATAAAATTGTTGTAAGTGTCCAAATATTGAAACTACTGTGGCAACAGCTATTATAATCCTCCTTGCTGATTGGCTGTTGCCATGGTAGGTACAATTGGACACTTTATGAAACTGGGCCCATAAGTTGTTTTGGGCTTATTAATGATCATAGAGATAATATTTTGTACATAATAGGAAATAATTTGTATGCATGCACTGTTAATATCTGGGAATGTGTGTTAGCCATTGTATGCATTAACATTAATTGCATGACACATTGCATAAAATACTTATAACAGTATAAAACAACTTTCTGAACATATGATTTGGTTTAATACATAATTAGACTGTAAATACTGTTGCCCCATGATATTTATTAAATCTAATCATCCACACTAATTATAATCTGATTTATTAAACACATTTACACTATTTACATTATATATATACTTTAAGTAGTACACAAACTAGATGAAACTTGACTTATGGAATGTAATTGTTAGCATTGAAGGTATGGTGACTGCATTGTCAAACGTAGTATCTTCTTAAGAATGAAACAAACAACCTCAGAAATTGGTATCTATTTATAGACAAATCTTCTGGTGAAGATGGTTTCATAAACAAATTGGAGAACAAAAAGTCTTAAGTTACCACGATGAAACGCCCAACGTCTTCATTGATTTCCAAAGTGGAAGTAGTAACTCTTTAAGATCTGAGATTCTTTCATCATGTAATTGAAATAACTGAAGCATTATTAGAATATAGAAAATTGAACATATCGCAATGTTGAGTTTTTTTCTTGGAAGCACTTATAACACTGTAAAAAGTACATATGTTCATTACAAGTTGCCATCTCTCTCTCTTTCACGCCCCCCCCCCCCCCCTCCCCCCATTTCAAAAACTCTGAAAATTGATGTAGTATGTTTAATCTATAAAGTTAAAAGAGTAACAATTCTAAACAGTCTTTTAGGAAAATAATTATTTTGCCTGGCTTATAGGTTATATTTGTATGTATATATGCCCTCTAAATTATGTGGATAGCATTACACACGTACATGTATATCAATACATATATCACAAAGAGTTTAATATAAATGTACAATTTACAGAATAAGAACAAATAATAATAAATGATCTCTGTACAAAGCAGCCTGTGAATGATTTGAACCAAACAAAATATATAAATCATATGTATCAACAAATCTCATAAAAAGTTACGATGCTTTCAAGAAAAGAAGATTGGTTTATCACATTTATATAATGCAGATGGCCCACTTCTGCCTCTAATGTTACAGAAACCAACAAAAGAGCAGAATATAGTACCAAAATAAATGCGCACAATTTCCTGGGCAAAAACGAAATGCCACGCTGACTATAAAGTTAATTAAATGTCTTGTTAAAGGACATACCTTTTAAAAGGCGGAACTTTGATCGGTTTCAAACTGCGAACCCCACGATCCGCACCAACAACTCCAAAGTTGTGGCGCATTGACAAACCAGTACTCGTACAAAGCACTACATAGCTTCACACTTAAAAGTCTTTTCCTTTTATCTAGTCAGCAAATTCCTATCAAGGAATAATTTCAGAATACAGCATCAGTTGAACATTATACTCCTTTTGCATACTGAATGCATTTAATGATGTCTAGCCAATGCTCAAAATTAAGCCCCCTTTTTTCATGGCCCAGTCGTGCAAATAAATCCAAGATTTCTCTCATTTAATTCGCCAGAAACACGAATTAGGTGGCCCCAAACAAAGAAATAGATTAAAAAGTCTGCTATATTTGTTTGCATATTTTATAAATTAGCATTTTGGCATAAATTATATTTTGGTGACCCAGGGCCTGTGCTAATTTCAAGTCTGGTTTTGTTAAATCCATGCATTCATGTTGGCAAGTACTGACCAATTAGATAATACTCATTTTCGTCTACAATTGCCTAATATTGCTTCTAATTACCTATTGTTCAGACCTTTTTATTACACAAATATGATAAAGAAGAAGAAAAATGTAAATGAAAGACATTTGTCCAAGATCAACCGTTATTTTTTGACACAATCAAGATAAACACACCATTCCAACGAAGTGCATCAAATAAAGCTGCCCACCATATACTTGTACTGGCACGTATCACTTCGAGATTCTGAAATCCCCATATGCGTTGTACATAGCCCATCTGGGTTCCCTAACTAAGCAACGGGTTAAGACATGCAGGCTTTATAAAACCATGACTTCCTAAATCGACTACCGTAGCAGGCAAGCAAGATTAAAGCATTAAAAAGTGTGTACAATTCAAGAATATGGGTTGGTTTACAGTTCTAATCATTTCTTACAATTAATGAAAGCATAGTACAAGATGATTGACAAGATTTTAAAAATAAATAACGGATAACCTCTTCCCTTCTAGAATCTGAAAGCTACTTTGTTCATAGCCAATCAGGTTCTCATAGGCAAGGTTTTAACAACTACAGTCAAACTTGTGACCACCTAAGGATAAATATGAAAAATGGGCACTGTAGACAGGTGACCTCTATAGACAGGTTCCACAACACTGTTTTCCTCTGTAGGGGAACACTTTTGGTGGCCACAATAGGCAGGTTGGCTGCTATACACAGGTGGCCACTAATATAGTTTGCTACTTCAGCTGCTTTCATACTCAGAGATAAAATACTGAGGAAACTGCATAATTTTACCTCACATGATATGAATAGATAGAACCACATGTTCCATTTAATCATACTCATTCTCGTTATATATTTACACATATACTTCAGCTAACGGTGAAGACATGTGTCATGAATCGTCAACAGCTGATCTAATAATTTGTAAACATAATGTTGTTTCGGCAAGGATCTTTGCTACCATTCTTGGAGATGGAGCTGTTATTAATGTTGCTATCAGGCTTTGTAAACCTGTTGCCTGGTTATCGCTCATTTATGGGAGTAGGGTGGTGAGTCGTCGTGATACAACAACTGTTGTGCAAGATTAGTAAACACAATGTTGTTTTGGCAAGGATCTTTGCTACCATTCATTGAGTTGGAGCTGGAGTTAGGATTGATGCTGTTATCGGGGATAGTATGCCGGTCGCCCGGTCGTCTGATATTGGTACTGACGTTGGTAGGGTTGTGGGTTGCTCTTCACCAACTGTTGTGCAAACCTTGTTAACACATTGTTGTTGTAGAAAGGGACGTTATTGTTGTAATTGGTTGAGTTAGGGTATGAATCGAAGAGAGAAGGAATGTTATTGCCGATGGAAGTTACACGCAAATGGTTATTGTTGTTGTTGTTGTTGCTGCTTGTGCTGGCCCCCATTAAGTTGGTGTTGCTCACTGAACCCCTGTAGTTGTTGTTGTTGTTTGCATCCTTCTTCTTGTTGCTGTGGTTGTCGGAGAATCTAGATGTGATGCCCCTGTTCAGTATCCTGGCGAGGCGGGGCGATCTCCTGAGGGATGGGATGGGTCCGTTGACGAGGCTGAGGAGCGCAGCGTTCTGGGCGACTGGACGCCGACTGGGACTGGCCTGTCGCGACCATTCACTGTCCCTGCGCAGAAAACACAAGGAAAAAAAAAAAATCATATATGGGAATGTGTTTCCATTATACAGGGATGCCAGTCAAGATTCATCTGTGGGTTTGAAATTAATCTAACATCATCTACTTTGTACACAAAATGGGCCTGAACTATGGCCTGAAAATGAACTGCCATGGCCTGAAAACAGGCTTTTGCCTGAAAAATGGTATCCCTGCATTATAGCACTGCGTGTGCCTTTAAGGTAACTGGCTGGAATACTCCCTAGGGAGTGGACATTTTGCACTTTGTGTGCAGGAAAGATTGCATTGTGTATATGTTGGCAGGGGTAATAAATACTGTGTAGAGCGCTATGATATCCTATTGAATAGCGTCATATAAAGCCCTCAGCACACAGAGCCGACTCGACCTGATCCGACTGGTTTTCAGTCGGTTCAGCTCAGTATGCACTGCCTCAGGACTCCTATTTTGCCAGTCAAGAGCCAGTCTGAGATCATTCGAGGCCGATCCAGCATGTTTAATCGGCTACGACTGAGTGAAACTGACTCTATATAGCCTGACTGAAAACCAGTTGGATCGGTTCGAGTCGGCTCTGTGTGTGGAGTGCTTCAATAACCGATATTATTTGATTATTGTGACATCATTACTTCTGCATAAATCTATTCTTGTAAGCTCCTCATCCCATACATTTTCATTATCTATTGACATTTTAAAAATGAGAATTGCTTTATGAGGACGTCAGATTGTAGGACCATATCTGCCAGGGAGGGTCGTATCGGAATGGACTTTTGAAAGATGGGGCTAAATAAACGCTTGCTACCTGCTCTAGCGATAACGTGTATATACAGAATACTTTTCTATAGAGACCACTTATCCTGACTCCTCTAGAATACAGTATACACAACTAGATGGATCTTCGACTGCGCGCAGTCGAAAATGATGCCTCCGCCATTACGCGCCAAAATCTAATCAGATCATCAGCCTCCTAAGTTACATACTACCAAGTTTTGTCAGAATCCGTCAATCCGCTCTTGAGATAACGCGAACACAAGCTATTTTTGCATATATAATGAGCTCTGTGACCTTTGACCTCATGACCCCAAAATCTGATCAGATCATCGTCCCCCCAAGATACATACTACCAAGTTTGGTCAGAATCCATCAATCCGTTCTTGAGATAACGCGATCACGAGAACGGGACGTACGGACGGACGGACAACCCGAAAACATAATGCCTCCGGCAACTTCGTTACGGAGGCATAAAAATGAACCTTTATATAGAGACCATCTGCTGATACTGACTACCCTTTTTGTTTATAGACAGGTTCAACTGAATAATCAATAATATTATTATTATCAATAAATTTGATCTACTTACTTTCTGAGGACGTCGGTCAGTGTTGGACCGTACCTGCCATGAGGGTCCTCTGGGACCATGAAGTTGTCTCCAGAGAACACGTACATAATCAACCTGCGGGAGAAACAAATCATGAGAGTCAGTAGGAGCCTAGCTAAAACACGTACATGATCAACCTGCAGAGAAACAAATCATGAGAGTCTGTAGGAGCCTAGCTTTAAAGGGAGTGTCCGCCCTTGTGCAAGCCCAATGTCAAAAGTTGCGAGGTTATTGTATTATAATGTTATGAAAATGTCAAGTTAACAGCTTGCCTGAAAAAAATTAGGGCTCGAAAACTCCTTTTCATGGTGTTATAGACCACAAAATAATAAAGTGACGGACCATCCTTTATATTGCATTACGAGTCTTCGCCAGTGCAGCATTTTGCTCATGATAGGTGCAAGCGCATTGCGGCGAGTCCACTGTGGCTGCATGTGAACTGCGCACAGATTGTGATCGGTGTAAGTGAATACTAAACAAAATAACTAAGACTCATAAAACTGACTATGTAATTGATTATTTTCCATTTTCAAGACCCTTTTCGTGGTATACCACAAACACAATACCTTTACAAGAATAACTACAAAATTGTTGTCATATTATGCTTCGTCAGTTAAACACATTTATTGGCCGATATATAGTTTGATTAAGGGATGAGAATATACTGTACACATTCGATTTTTTAATTGTACAATCAAAATGACAGGGTTGGTCGATCTGAAATTTTATGTGGGTGTTACATTCATCCTCATCCATCCACTGGAAACTGCTCAGACAATTGGTAAAAGGCGGACACTCCCTTTAAATCCTAGCAGGATCTCTGTCAGTGCATTGACAAAGTCAAATATTTTCTCAATTGTCTCAGCATTATATTTGGCAACTTTAGAAGGATTTATTTATTTTGTAAAATAAAAAACGACATAGAGCCACTGTAAATCGAGTATATATACAAGGCTCACAAAATTACAAGATTAAGTCACAATCACAAATAAGTGACTATAAGTAACCCGTTTCCTACAAGATTTGGAAATCCCTATAGACTTTGTATATAACATACTCGGTTCCCGTAAGCAACGGGTTAATACACCCTTCTGTTTCCCAATGAGCGAAACTTTTTTGTTGTCTTATTTATCCAGGTAAGCCTCTTCAGTGCTCTTTTGCTCTGTTCTCCAAGAGAAACCTGCATTTGATATCATTTATAACTCAGCCATTGGATACACTTCCGCACCTTATTGTACACTATCTGCACTCCCTGGGGAGCATGCGAGCAGGTGCTACTCAAACTTCTAACACCTGCTCTATTTCATGCCAAGTACCCCTATTGCCCACCTGGGTGGGGAGCAGCAATGTGGATATAAAGTGCCTTGTTGAAGAACGCTAGTGCTGTAATGGCGGCATCAATCTGGCTTCGTATCCAGCTCCCATGCTTTGCAGTTATGCGTCAATCCAATCGTGCCAGAACACCTCCTCTACTACCATGTACACAGATTGTCATTTCTTACCTCTTCTCAACAACTTGTCTGAATTTGGTGCTCTCCGTCATGAGGTCCCGGTAGTTGTCGTTGGAGATGATCACCCCACCATTCCTGCACGCAAGTTCCAGAATAAACCTGTTACATAAATAAAAGGGACAATGAAATGGGAGAAATACAAAATTATGGAATGTTGTCATTGTGATGATGATAGTGATAATGATGTTGATGATGATGGTGGTGGTGGTGGTGATGATAATAATGATGATGATGATGATGATGATGATGATGATGATGATGATGATGATGATGACTGCGTTCCCCAGGGAGTGGAGATGGTGTACACAATTTGTGCTGGTTTGCATTGTATCCTCAGACCGGGGTAATTATTGTAAAGCGCTTTATAGAGATGATTATCAATCATATTAGGCACTATAAATTGAGTTTAATAAATATCAAATTTGATAATAATAATAATAATAATGATGATCCTCGTGATAATGGTCATGACGACCGTGATGATGATAATATAAGATGTTGACGGTGATGATGTTCATGTTGATGATGGTTATGATAATAACTGTAATAATGACGATGAATACAAGCACACTTGTCATCATAGGGTGTAACCCTCCTCCCGTGGAGTGGCAGGGACGGTTTGGAGGACAGAAGACCCTTGGACTCAAGATCATCTAAGATATGAGCACCCATCAATGATGACAATAATTGTGATGAAAATAATGATGACGAAGATGATGATGATGAAGATGATGATGATGATAATGATGATGATTATAATGATAGCAATCATACTAACTGTAATAACGACGATGAATGCAAGCACACCTGTCATCATAGGGTGTAACCTTCCTGCCATGGAGTGAAGGACAGTAGACCCTTAGACTCGTTATCCAAGATGTGCGCATGATGAAGAAGATGGAGATGAAGATGAAGATGATGATTATGATGCTGATGATGATGATGGTAAAGATGATGATGATGACTATGTTCATTTTAATGACAATGATTACGATGCCGATAGTGATCTGAAAGAAGCGTACCTGTCATCGTAGGGTGTGACCCTTCTGCCGTGGAGCTGCCTTGACGGAGTGAAGGACAGAAGACCCTTGGACTCTAGGTCATCCAAGATGTGTGCGTTCGTCATCTTGCATGCACGGTTCGCCACGGCCATTTTGAGGTGGAGGGGCAGCAGTACGGAGATGATGATGATGATGATGATGATGATGATGATGATGATGATGATGATGATGATAATGATGATGATGATGATGATGATGATGATGATCAAGATGATGATGATGATGATGATAATGATGATGATGATGATGATGATGATGATGATGATGATGATGATGATGATGATGATGATGATGATGATGATGATGATGATGATGATGATGATAATGATGATGATGATGATGATGATGATGATGATCAAGATGATGATGATTGTAATGGTGATGATTTTGATAATGATGAGGATGATAGCATATTACAATAATTTTATAATGAAAATGAATACAATGGGCCGTATGCATAAAAACAAGCAATTGCTTATAAGCAAATGCTTTAAGCACAAGCAAGAGCTTGTCAAGCAAAAGATCAAGTTCAAGCAATTGCTTAAATTCGTATGCACAAGCCTTTGCTTGTGCTCAAACCTTTTGCTTGCACTGCCAAGCAATTGCTTACGTGTTGGACCAAGGATCGTTACGGTTGTGCGAACATCGCACTGCAGGGCAACAACGCTTCGTGCCCGACCTGGCAGCAGTATTTTTATTACGCAAATAGGGGGAAAACAGCGCGGAGCATCAGGGGGGTTTCTGTGCAGATCGATGGACAAAAATTGCCGTAAAAAGTCTAAAATAACAGGAATTTGATCACAACATAACCTCTGGAATATGGAGCTTGAAATCATCCTGAAACGGTACGAAAAATTGATCCTTAAACGCGAATGCCCCGAGTAAGCAAGAGCTCAAGCTGGTCTGGATGTGCTTGAAAAAATGCAAGCATTTGCTTATCAAGACAAGTAAAAGGTTCGTTTTATGCATACGGTTTTAAGCAATTGCTTGTTTGGTAAGCATTTGCTTACGAGCAATAAGCAATTGCTTGTGCTTGTAAGCAAATGCTTTTGCTTGCAAGCAATTGCTTGTTTTTATGCATACCGATTCAAGCAAAAGGCTAGCACAAGCAATTGCTTGTTTTTATGCATACGGCCCAATGACGACAGTGATCGGAAAAAAGCGTACCTGTCATCGTAGGGTGTGACCCTCCTGCCATGGAGTTGCCTTGACGGAGTGAAGGACAGAAGACCCTTGGACTCTAAATCGTCCAAGATGTGTGCGTTCGTCATCTTGCATGCGCGGTTCGCCGCAGCCGTTTTGCGGTGGAGGGGGAGCAGTACGGAGATGTTCTTGTGGCCACGCTGCTGGAAATACTGGACGCACAGTGCAATGCCCTTGCAGGAAAACACCTTGTGGTTGCCGTGACTGGTATTGGAGAAACAAAGAGACAGATAGGTATAAGTAGCATGTATCAAGACCAAACAAAAAAGAGCAAAGAAAACAAATATAACGAAGATAATTTTAATAAAGTATGAAAATTGATGTACTGGACACTGGCCTTGCAGGATAACACCTTGTGGTTGCCATGGCTGGGATTGGAGAGACAAAGAGACAGATCATTAGTTACATGGACCACAAAAAAAAAATAAAAATAAAAAAATAAAAAGAATAGAAAGTGGCTGGTATTGGAGAAACAGAGAGAGTACATGAATCAAGACATCAACATAGAAAGGGAAAAGACTAGAAAGACTACAAAGATAAAACAAGTATGAACAGAAAAAAGGAGAAGTACTGGACACAGTGCAATGCCCTTGCAGTAAAATACCTTGTGGTTGCCATGGCTGGTATTGGAGAGACAGAGAGACAGAGGTATTAGTAACATGTACATGTAACAAGAGAAAAGAAAAATACTTAAAAGAATAGAAAGATACAACAAGAACAAAGGGAAGAAGAGATGTACTGGACATACAGGACAATGCTCTTTTAAAAAATGACTTTGTGGTTGCCATGTCTGATATTGGAAAGACAGAGAGAGATGTATTAACTAACATGTATCAAGACCAGTGAAAATAATACACTGGGGCTCGGGGTAAATTCGCCCCCGAAAATCATAAAAAGCCCCCGTAAATCCGCTTGGAGTTCCATCATGTCAATGCAAATTAAATATTTAAAAAGTATTATTTTTCATGCAGGCAAGCTTTAGCCCCGAAAAATGAATATTATTTTTTTCCCTGATCAAGACTCCCAAAAAGAGAAAAGAAAGGACTTCAACAAATAGAAAAATATTAAAAACAAATATGGAAAGAGATGTTCTGGACAATCAGGGCAAACAGCAAATAAAGTTTGATTGTACTTTGTCAAAATGGTAGCATGGCCCAGCCGATATAGTGAACATGGTCATACCTCATTGTTGCAACCATTAGATGTGTGGAAGCAGCTTCAAGCCCCTTTAGTAATTGAAATAGTATTCTATGATGGTAAAAAATATTTCAAACCTCATAGCGACGTTGCTGCCATCGACGACCACTGGCCTCAGCACGCTGTCCTCATCGCATTTGACATCAATCAGCTTTGAGTCGTCGTCCTTTTGCTTGTTAGAGAACTCGCTTCGCATCTTCTCCATCTCCAATTTCATCTGTATCTGCATCTCCTGAAAGTCACATCATATGTGAAATTATTAAACAATGTTTGTACATCAACCATCCTAGGGATAGTACAGTTTTGGTCAAACAGAATTTTAGTAAATGTGATCTCCATTCCTGTTTATGGCTACCCCATGTTTGTTGTGAGCAGCCATTGATACTTCATTCCTGATCGGCGTTCTGCCTCTGGCTCTGGTTCATCGTTCGTCTTTCTGTTCATCAACATCGTTTTGTAAGTTGAACTACACTATATTACATCATGTACAGGAGTGAATTGAGACACCCTACATGTATGTATAGCCCGGGCTATTTTGAAAATGCATAGCCCGGGGGGGGAGCTAATTTGGCCCCCCCTAAGATCTCGGCCGCAAAGCGGCCGTTCGCCGTGAAAATTTGCATGCATGTTTAGTGAAGTGTATAGAATATTATGGTAATTTTAATTTTTTGAAAAATGCATTAATTTGCATAATTATGGTAATTTATGCAAATAAAGTCATAACATTCATATTTTTACCCATAAATCATATATTCTTCATAATTAAACATTGGTTTTGACTACATATATTCTTTAGACCATTTGGAATAATAATGCAACAAAAAAAATTGAAAGAGCCAAGTTCTTCATTATGTTTGTTATTGTTTTTATAATTTTTTATGTATTTCTTTGTTTTTTTTAGCTTATGTATCTTATTTTTTATTTTATTTTTTTAATTTTTAACGATAAATCAACTACTTTGAGCCCCAAAACCAACACCTCAAATGTAAACAAGATCAAATAACCAATGATATATCTCTTTTTATGAAAACTGATATTTCCATGTTTTGTACACAAATCACGGAATTTAGCGATTTTCGGGCTGACATGCATAGACAAAAGGTCATGTGACTTTGTAGCGGTAGGTCCGATTTTCGAAAATTTCATTTCAAAAGATGCGCAAGACCCAAAAGAAAAAAGTCATGAAATTTCAGCGCAAGATGTTTTCGCATTAAAAAATTATCGCGAAAAATGTCGAGTAGGGGGGGCCATTTTAGCCCCCCCCCCCCCCCCCCGGGCTATATAGGGTTAAACATGTAATATCTGAAGAAAAAACAAGTAGAAATTCCACATAGAAACTCACAAACTCTTGTTGAACTCGAAAAAGTAAGTAACAATCACCTTTATATTACATTACCTTAGATCTAAATCATTCCGTTATTACTGTTTTATATCATTAATTTTATATCTAATTTTCCCCCAGTCATGCGTCGGTAAATTTACAGGCATGCTTCGGTAAATTTAGCCATGCGTCGGTAAATTTACAGGCATGCTTCGGTAAATTTAGCCATGCGTCAGTAAATTTACAGGCATGCGTCGGTAAATTTAGCCATTTAGCCATTACTGGGAAAAATTTTGATTTTCACATTTTGTTGTGCCCATTGTATAAAACAAATGCTGCACAGGCATATTTCGTGGATCGGTTAGAATTGTATGCACTCTTTTAACTTTGGAATGGTCTAAAGTTAAACTCGTGCATCCAATTCTTACCGATCCACTCATGCATGTGCATCATTTGTATACCGACCCACTCATACCTGCGCATCATTTGTATACTAACAGTTATACCGTACTGACTGGCGTAATCGCCGCAGGCGTGTAAAGGCTGCATGCCGACTTTGATCAAAGAAATAAATAAGATTTAAAAAATTAAAAAGTGGGAGAAAATTGCGCTCGGGAAACTGGCGACAAAACAATCGGGAATAACGGCCGAAAACCAGACAACCGGCCCGAGAAATCCGTCCGAATAATCTGGGCAAACAAGGAAACTGCCACTAGCACTGCAAGCTACGAGTCGAGTATTGCTGCATGCATACGATGTACATGGTACTGAATTGAACTCGATCAAAATGACCGAACTCTACTGTACTGTACTACAGAGAACCCTGTATTACTGTGCAATGCCGTACATGCATACGTATCATATCACGCGCTGCATCATATACACCAATGCTATCGGTGTGTCTAAATCGTCTCAATCAGTAAATGACAGGCAAGCGCGGCGCTGGCAGTGGTAGTTTGTTTCATAAATATCGTAACTCCAAAGTTAAAAACGTATCAGATGTAGCAAATATCAGCAAAAAAAGGTGAGAAACCGTTCTGGGCCAGGATAAACTTATACAATTTGGCTTTGTATGTTTTTATCACGCAATACAATACAGTGCAGTATACAATTTAGTCCCACACATGCGGAAATGTGTTGTTATGGGGCCTGTCAAAAGTCAAAATTTGACTATCGCCGCGTACGCGCCGCACCCCAACTTTGCAGGCTTTTTTCAAGGAAAAAGTATGCAGCGATTACGCCGTTCAGTACGGTAATGCAATGATGCTTGAATCATATGGCTGCTCTTCGCTAGGATGCTCTTGGGAATTTGAAATGGTGCGCGAGATAATTGTGCGAGTTCAAACAATACCAGTAACGACCAGGGTAATAATGAAGACGCATACGGATGTGCATTTGCAATGCGTTATGCACTATACAAAAACTGTGTATTACTATTATTAATGACCAGGGTAATAATAAAGACGCATAGGGACGTGCATTTGCAATGCGTTATGCACTATATACAAAAACTGTGTATTACTATTATTATCATTCCTGGGTCCCATTGCAGAAAGAGATGCAATCGATTGTCAGTAACCATCAATTGTAAGTCAGATCGTGTGTTCTTAATGTGCAAATGCGCAAATCACCTGACTTACAATAAATTGTAACTTCCAATCATTTTTTATCTCTTTCTCCAATGGGCCCCGTTTTATAATACCAACCTCCTGTGCAGTTACAAGGGTCTGATGCATCATTTTCTTCGTCGCACTAAGCTCAGAACGCATCCGTTCATATTTCACAGTGATGGGTGTTACCGCTGGAAGGGCAGGAGAGGACATGGACCCCGACACTGGTGTGCTGGCATGAACTAACAAACAGACAAACAAACAAACAAGCTTATTTATGTTAAAGTCATATAGTATAATATTGTCCAAATTCACAAAACTTACTCAGATACTCTCATACCTTGTTGTATTTGATCCAAACATGGAACAGGTTTTTTTTTTTTTTATTTCCCTTTCATCACAAAGATATTTACGATTAAAGTGTTCGGATTTGTAACTATCCACTGGAAATGTATAACTGTGTCCAAAGTCAGTGCAATGAGTTAGGTACCAAATATCACTTTGCATGTTTGCTCATTACTTTGTCATATAAGTAACATCCATTTATCGTCAAATATACATATTGCCTATTGGACATATCATATCACAAAAATACAAATTTTATCAACCATTCATCACTTTTTGCACACGTATGTCAACAAGGTTACTACTGTATATCCCTTTAAAATCCTACTGGTGTATGGCATGAAGTACATCATCTAAACAAACACGCAGTCAAACATGAAAAAAAAAAACAGACTATCAGTGACACTAGACAATGTTTGGTGTTACTGATGAAAGGGCTGGAGAAGAACAAGGTTGAACAATTTTTAAAAAGCAGTGGACACCCAAATACATTATTTGATAAATTTTATAATGACCATCACCAAATTAATTCAGTAAGGATTTACAATGCAAACTTTAAGAAATGCACAAGTACAAACTGCAAATTCATCCAATGAGCAGCAACTTGGACCCTGATCAGTGAGATCGCAGAGCATCAACAAGGCTTCCCATTTATAAACAAAATATGCATGACTTGGATTTCTATGAAAAAGTAGTGAGCAGAAACAACGATATTTCAAATCGCATAAACTGAGAGAAATTAAGTGTTTCATGAAAAGAAAGGCGTCGATACAATGCCTTATATTCCAACGTTTATGTTATTATTTGTTTCGCTTCAATCTGACGTAGATAAAAGGGTGAATTTTAAGGTCAAAATATGATAATAAAACAAGAATTTAATGATTCATGTTTACCTTATAAAATAATGTATCAAATGTGCTTGCGTCTCGGTAATTTTTACATCATTGGAAAGAGAAAAGTATTGGCTCAGATACTACACCATTCATATACCGTAAAACTCCATGTATAAGACGCACTTTTGAATATTCATGAATATGAATATTTATGAGCACCAGTGTTACTGCTAAATAAATGTGCAATTTGTGTACTAACCACTATTTTTATGCGAGAAAATGATTGATGAATGCTACATTCAACATTAAGCTGTTGTCATGCCCTAGACCAGTGGTATAAGCATTCCAACAGCACTTCAGGGTTAACAAAAAAAAATACAGGGTGTCCCCCCCCCCCCCCCCCAAAAAAAAAAAAAAAAAAAAAAAAGTTTTTTTGTTTTTTTTGATCCCGTGTGATATTTTGCTAGCTCCTAGCTAGCTCCTGACTATTCTAAAAGGTTAATGAATATGCGAATCATTTCTCATCAAAAACGAGACTTTACCCTTTCCAATGATGTAAAATTTACCGAGACGCAAGCATTTATAATTAGTTATTTTACGATATAAATGTATTGAACATTTTTGCTTTTCGTTTCCTCTTTTCAACCTTAAAATTCACCCTTTTATCTGTAACAGGTTGATACGAAATAAATGATAATATGAACTTTGGAATCTATCTATCTATCTATCTATCTAGCCTATGTCTCTCCACTGCAGAAGGAAGGCCTCTTCATCACCATTCCATCTTCTTCTATCTTGTGCTAGTCGCATCCATGTAACACCCCCAAATTCTTTGATGTCATCCATCCAACGTCTACTCTGTCTGCCTCTTCGTCTGGTTTGTGTTATTGGTGTCCAGTTAGTTATATTATGTGTCTATTATCTTTACGTCTTGCAAGGTGGCCTGCCCATCTCCATTTCTTTATGTTAGTCGTTAAATGAACACTTTTATTTCTATAGAAAATTTGATTTATCCTAGTTATTTCGATTTAAAACATCGGTGTTTTAGCTCAGTACGTAGGAAAATGACACGTACGGGTCGGTCAATTAATTATAAATTCTTCAATTCTGCCTCTTTATCTCGGCGAGTGCATTCAAGCTGTGATACAATCCACTTGCTGCAAACTTTGCGCAATGTTGCATAGAAGCTGTGCTACCTCATATACCGTGCGTATAAAAAAAAAACGATACACTTTTGAAAAATTTGTCACAATTACATTTCAAAATGTATAGAAGATTTGTTCATGTTAATAGATGCCCAATAGTCTCTTCTATCAAGTGCCACTAACAAAACAATTTTTTGTTCACGCTTGGGTGAGCACTGACTGTTTTTGTCCAGAGTGTGAAAAATGACTTGCTCCAATCTGAATAAGTACTCCCATTCAAACAAATTGCTCTTTTGCATAAATTTAGGATTATGTTATAATAGTCTAGGAATTTTCTGGCATAAAGCAATGAAATCATTAAAATTATGGCAAAGAGCAATTTATTTGAATGGGAGTACTTATTCAGACTGCTGGTTTTATTTTCCCTCTTCTTTCAATTTGGTGCAAGTTATTTTTTACACTCTGGACAAAAACAGTCAGTGTTCGCCCAAGCGTGAACGAAA
Organism: Echinarachnius parma; assembly: GCA_037951105.1. Lineage (NCBI taxonomy): Eukaryota > Metazoa > Echinodermata > Echinoidea > Clypeasteroida > Echinarachniidae > Echinarachnius > Echinarachnius parma. Next base: position 87,648 of record JBAMJV010003485.1, read on the forward strand.
ATTTGTTTTGTTAGTGGTACTTGATAGATGAGGACTATTGGGCATCTATCGACATGAACAAATCTTCTAAATATTTTGAAATGTAATTTTGACAGACTTTTCCAAAGTGTTACGTTTTTTTTATACGCACTGTAGAGTACAGAAGCTATGTCGTCATTAAAATCTATTTTTTGAATTTTCTAATTTGAACTTCATTTTCCGAAAGAGCATACAAAATAATGTCCAAATACCAAAAATCAATTGAATATGTTAAAAGTATTGGCCGAGATATGCCCATCCGAATGAATTTGTTGTCAATAGGTAATCAGTGTTATAGTGATTTTCGGTATTTGGAAATTATTTTGTATGCTCTTTCGGAAAATGAAGTTCAAATTTGAAAATTCTAAAAAAGATTTTTGATGACGTCACTCTATGAAGGAAGAAGAAGCAGCAAGCAAGCTTACCCTGGATCTTGCGAAGTTTCCGCTGTGGTTCCGTGGGTGTTGACGTCATGGCTGCCAGCCTAGCCGACGACCTCCTCTTTACGTTCTTCTTGTCTTCACCCTTGTCCACTGACTCCTCCTCCTTTACATCTGCAGAATCCAGTTGGGATGGTGGACTGGTCGCCTGCTTCTCACTACGTTTCCTCTTCTTTCCCTTGCTTCCTCCATCTTTGTTGGTCAACGGTTCTTCATTTTTCTTGTCCTGTGTTGGCACCTGGGTAGGAGAGTAATATAATAATATATGATAATATATAGCATTTATAGAGCGCCATGTATCTAGGTGCCCTATTCAGAGGCGCATTATTACCCTTGGTCATCAAGTACATTAAAAGAAGAGAAAATATTGCTAAATGTTTGTTCAATTTCATGAATTTTCCTAAAAATAAAACATTCTGTTTCACCGATTCACTTGCTTCATCTTTTTCTTATTTCTTGTCCTGTGTTGGCACCTGGGTTGGAGGGAAAAGGTTATCTGCTTGATCAATGTCATACATTTTCCTATTCAAAATAAAAACATTTAGTGTGTGAAATTGATGCTCTTCATACGCTAGGTAATGAGTTTTATTTTGTTTTTTTCTCATGCATGTAACAGAACAAATTTCCTTTATGTAGACAATTAAATGAACTTGAACATGTTTAGTTAGAGTGAGCGTTTTAAACATGCTTTTCTTTAAACTATTATATTGGTTAAACAAAACAAGGATTTTAAAACATCATAAAAATGCTATGCTACAACAGTCGACATTCCCTTAATCCCCACCAAGTCCAAGATGTGCCAACAGCATGACTAACGAGAATTGTGTTCAATGCAAATGTATTGTGTGTTCTTTTATTCATGTCATGGGCACATCTTGGTAAAGAATGAACAGTCACCTCTTTTTCCACTTGTACAATCGGAATGGTTTCGTCCTCTGAACTAATGAGTATGAGAGACTTCTGGAGCGCTGACTCCCTCCCGCTCTCCCGGAGTTCCTTGCACAGGTTCCTCGCGAGGCCAAGGGTGCGAGTCGCAGGAGTGCTCTCAATCGAACTATCCAGGCAGATGAGAGAAGACGACGTGTCTGTCCCTGTCGTATCTAATACTATTATTGAGCCATCCATTCTGAAACTAATTGATAAATGGTTGGAGATAGGGTGAGGGCATACCTGTTCTGTCATGTGTAAAATACTTTGTATGTTACTCATGACCCCGCACACTACGTGGTACCATTGTTCTATACCGCTAGCGTCCGGTCGTAACCATTAACAACTCATTGTCAACTGGGTCAAAGTGAATTTGCCAACACCCCTCGCACAATCAATTGCCCCACCGAGCAAAAAAATAATGCACTACGGCAATGTGATTCTGAATGCGATACACAAACAGTATAGGTGGTAGTGCTGGTGGGTGAGGGTTGGGAAAGAAGAAATAAATGCACATTGTTTTATTGGGAAAGCGATGAATTCTCTTAAATCTGCACAAGTTGCTTGTAGATTCCGTTTCACTTTCCCGGAGCCGAGGACGTGTCCATCCAGTCAATGCATGAATAACATTTTAATAAAAAATGGCTGAAATATTGACAAATATATTACAACAGTACCGTAGTGGCCCGGGAACTCGGTTAGTCACACACAGCACAGTGCGCCATTGACTTTGTACACGCGCCGTGCGCTGTGGCAGAGTTCACCTGCACTGCGATAAATTGAACCTTCGTACATAAAATCGCGCCTTGCGGAAACCCGCTTTGCCGTTGAGCGATAATTTTTGATCGAGCGAAGGCACGGCGATATTGCGGTCCTAAATGACCTACTGAGCGTAGATCTACAAAAGCGAGAATCAAGATTCTAAAAATTGAAATCTCATATTATCGTGAACAAAATAAAAAATAAAAAATTTCGGACTGTAAAAACTGAATTTTCTAGCTAGATAACCAGGAGGAATACAGAACAGAAAGATATACATATTTTATGAGCAATATGCAGATATATCGTTTTATATAAGTTTCGAGTCACATGTTCAGTGCATTCTCGGCAAATCTAATTTCAAAGTCAGCCCTGTCCTTTTTCTGGCCGGGCTCTCCCCCCGGCCGAGTTCCTTGGCCACTACGATACCTCGAGTCATAATAATAATATACAAATTAATTGAGCGAGATGAAATAATTTTGTTTTAGTTTAATTTAAAGTAATTCAAGACGTGGTCGTGGAATTAGGAATAGTTTAAATCAGTTTGAGATTATTTATGACGTCAATGTCAACGACACTGGATTTTTGACTAACACTTAACAATAACAGTACTATTACTAACACTTTTAAGAAATAAGTCTAGCTTCAAGTTCAATTCAAATTCAAAATCAAATGAAAATCAAATTTTCCAAATCCAACTTCCAAAACTAAAGAGCGTAAATTTGGACGAACATGTTACATCAAACCCTCGATGGATAATTTAACAGTTCAGTGATTCAGACAAACCGATTCTAATTCTGTTGAGTACCGATTCTAATTCTAACTCCAACCGGAAGATCAAAGAGGCGACCTACAAGACATACGTGAGACCAATAACGGAGTACGCAGCCTCCGTATGGGACCCCCACACACAAAGAAACATAAGAAAAGTAGAGCAGGTGCAACGGAACAGCGCCAGGTTCGTCACGAGCACCTTCGACCGCAGAGCAAGTATCACAGACCTTATGAACAGGCTCAAATGGCAATCCTTACAGAACAGGAGGCTACAGGGCCGACTAGCGATGCTCTACAAGATTCGATTTGGGCTAGTAGACGTACCCTGGAATGACCACCTTACCACACTAACAACAAGCACCAGAGGACATGGGAGTAGATTTTTCACCCCACAATGCAGCTCTCAAGTGTGCTCATCATCCTTCTTCCCTCGCACTATCAAGGACTGGAACGCGTTAAAAATTGACCCAGCAGCCTTCCCTTCACTCGATTCATTCAGAGCAGCAGCAGTGAGGGCCGCCTGCATCTAAACGCCCACCCCCCCCCCCCCCCACGTTGTTTGTGTTTTATTGTGCTGTCGCGTCTCTGTTTTTGTTTTTGTTTTGTTTATTTTGTTTGCGTTCACTGTACTATACTGTATGTGCACCACACGCAGTGCGTAATCTTCAGTCATGAAGTCTGCACTACCAAGGAAGAAGAAGAAGAAGAAGAAGAAGAGTGTGTGAAAGTCGAAACTGCATTCGTGCATCATTTATTACCACAACATATTGCACGTGTGGGACTGAGACTCAGCAAGGACCATGATTTATACATGCTGGAGGGATTACCACAAACTGCATTTCCATTCAATTTGACTGTTTGACACGCAATGGTTTCAAAAGTTTAGTATTTTAAATATCATCAGCAAGCATATGCGATTTTAAAAATAAGCCCAAAGTGGCCACAGAAGTTGATAAACAACTTATAGTACCTTCCAAGTTCCAACTTACCGATTACCGTATCTTTTCGACGTCAACAGGACAAAATTTAAATCACCGCGCCGTAACAATGACGTCATGGGCGTAGGGCACATTTTTCTCACGGGGCTAATATCAAGGCCGGTACATTTGGGTTTGTGACTTTATAGAGTGGTGAAGTGTGATGTCATAAATGATGTCATAAACATTTTTTTTAGAATTTTCAAATTTGGACTTAATTTTCAGAAAGAGCATAACAAATAATGTCCAAATACCGAAAATCAAAGGAATAGGTTACGTATTGCCTATTGGCCTATGCCCATCCGAATGATTTTTGTGGTCAATGGGCAATCGGTGTTATAAATTTAGGAACCAGTGGCCGAGAGCACGATCATGACCCAGGACCAGACCTAGTTCCACTGATCTCGAGATATGCTTTACGGTTGAATTAATAAAGGCGGTATGTGTGCTCTGCTACGTTCTATTGATTTGTACGTAATTCTAGCATATTGACATCAATGAGTTAGAGCCAATGATGCTATAATTACCATGGTAAATGTCGCTGGTCCGTAATCGGGCCCCTGCTCCCAGTGCATTATATAACACTGATTGCCCATTGAAGTAATATTCATTCGGATGGGCATATCTCAGCCAATACGTAACCTATTCCTTTGATTTTCGGTATTTGGACATTATTTGTTCTTTCTGAAAATGAAGTCCAAATTTGAAAATTCTAAAAAAGTGTTTTTATGACGTCATGGCTTCTGTACTCTATAGGATACGGATTAGGGTTAGGATTGATTTGTTTTTGTTTTAAATAATTTTGGCGTTCATTCAAAATGAATCTCCGCCTTGTGGTTGTGGATTGAGGATGGGTGTCGTATTTGGGGTTGGGATCCGAGGTGGCAACGGGCCTAGCATGATCTCAGTGACCTTGGGGGGGGGGGGGGGGGGGGGGTTGAGAACATTATTTGTGGCACATCTTATGTATTTCTTTGTTTCTTTTTTTTTTATTTCCCCTTATGTTTCCTTTTGGGGGTTTTCAAATTATTGGAGAAATGCAATACAAAATGTTAAAAGGACACTAGGCTAGTTCAGTTTTGGTATATAGAGAGCGCTGCACAAAATATTTTTTGGGGTGAGATAATGAAAAATTGAGTGTAATATTTGAAAGAGCATACAGTTTTAAAGGGAGAGATCCTCTTTTGCAAGCCAAAATTCAAAAGTTGCGAGGTTATTGTCTTATATGAAAGGAAATGTCATTTAAGAGCATGCCTGAAAAAATTAGGGCTTGAAATATCTTTTTCGTGGAGTTATAGACCTAAAACTGATTAAACTTGATCAAAATCGATTTAGAAAAGGCTGAAATATCGATAAACATATCCGATCGGAATAAAATCTGGAACCCAGATGTATTTGATGATTTAAAAAAATAAATTCATGTAAAGTGTTCAAATCCACGAAAATTACTTGGAGCTTCCTCGTTTCTCTTCTACCGTGTTGTTTAGCTTATGGTAAAAGAAGAATAAAATAGGGTTTGATTTTTTCAAATGTCCCTTTAGTATGAAGATAATTATCATTTAAATCTTTTATTTCTAAAGCGTTAATCAACGCCTTTGGTGACCTTTGACCTTGTCGTGCCTGCTATATTGTGTCCGATCCCCGCCCGGCTATATTGCATACAGTCATAATACTAATAGACGTACGTTCGTAGAGCTACCGTACGTAATATGATATACGCGTACAGCTACAGCGCTACTTCGGTGCATATTTGCATTGTGTACTAAATACCACTAGCAAATTTGTTGAAGAAACCGTTTGAGAATCTACAAAGGAAATACGAATGAGAATGCGGCCTGGGAGGAGATCTAGAGGTTCATCAAGAAGAAAAAACAACAATTTGGTTGATAATTGAGATGCATGCATAGCTGAGTCTGAGAAGCTGCATGCACGGGGTGCTCGCTCTCGGACTGATCGAGTTCTCAGCGTCGATCGAAGCCCCGGCCTCGGCCCGCGCCTCGGCATCGGGCTAAGGTACGTAGATCAGAATCAGAATCAGCAATTCAAGTTTGAGTGTAGATCGACAAATCTATCGCTTTCATGGTCTCTTTGACATTATTATTGTCTTTTTCACTGTGAAAATGACAATGATAATGTCAAAGAGGCCATGAAAGCAATAGATTTGTCGATCTAGTTATGTTGATATCTCTTTTGTTATGACTTATGTCTTTATGATTATGAAATGATGGGCCTTCTCAAATTTGATATAGAATGGGTAATCCGTTTTTTGTGTTTTTTTTATCGATGCTCATTTTTGATGTATATGTTAGGTCTATGGTCTGGAATGCACTGTGTCTGTGTAGTACTCTGTCAAACTCAAAAGACAAAAGTGAAATGTTGCAAAATAAAAATAATTATTGTCATTGTGAATTGTGGTGGTCAGGTGGTGCATTGGGTGGATTGATTTGATCCACCTCCCAATTTCAAATTTGTACTGGTCCGAGATTATACTTTAGCGGTCTTGACCTCGTAAAGTACGAAGAACCGTGGTCTCGGCCTCGAAAATGTCGAACATTTTAAACCAAAATACTAAATCATACTCTCGGCTTCGGAAATGTTGTACGACTACGTCAAATATGTCAAACTTTCTGTACTGGCCCGCCCATGTTGTTGCCGTACAAAGCCGCATAGCTCTGCTCCCTTGTGTGACCAACCTCACCCCCCCCCCCCCCCCCCCCCCTCCGCCTCCATGGAAAATTCCGGCTAATCTGCAAATCTCTTACTTCAGGACAAGTTTTTTTCATTAGATATTAGGCTTGGCAATCAAAATGTTGGGGAAAAAACCTTGGATGATCAGTGTTTTCTTTTTGTCTTACATAAGGAAATTGACTTTCCATACCAATTGCCATCATTAAGCAACTTTTTGATTTTATCCTCATTTTATAGCATTGGATGTGGCTGTTCTCTTCGACATTATACATAGAGGATTTTCGAGTACCGATAGAATGGACGTGCAATCTGCATGCTGACACGACTCACACGATTTGTGCTGGTGGTGACCCCGATTGACTTATGGTTAAGGTAATTCATTGAGAACCTTTTTCTTGGACTGGACAGAGATAAATTATAGATCTGTGTTCTGAAACTAGAATTTCATCTTCAAATTAACAGGCAAAATCAATGAGAGTTTATTTTGGCATACCAAATTGTGTGTCAAATGTCAATTGCTATACTTGCACAAAGTGATCTCACTGGGATTCGAAACTGGGAAAACAACATAGATAAATGTCAGAGGAGGAAAGAATTGCATTGAGCGCATATTTTGAAAACTTATCATGGGCTTGATTGTTATGTTATATAACAGAAAATCTCAATAAACAAGGGCCGACATTACTGGACATGAGAAAAGATTCAAAATGCATTGTAGAATTTGCATCAACATTCCCTTACACCATTTTCAGAATGATGAAAATTATTTTAGCATGATTTTATTTTGTATCTCTGCAAGATTTTCAGAATGTGGACCTTAGATTTATTATTTTGCTTATTAGAGACAAATGCATTAGGCATACTGTATACTGTATACCGATTGAAAAACAGATGAAAACTGCTACTGAAAAATTGACAATGGAATAAAATTAGAGTCAATAATAGTGTAGCTTTCGATCCTAACAAACTGAAGGGAAAATAACAAATTTGGTCCATGTTGATTAGAAATCAAATCCTATTTTTACTACATGAATACATGTTTGTGGTTCATTGTGTGCAATAAGTGCACATGACTTACACATTACTATTTATCTGATTGCATTCCTTTTTTCACAAATCTCACCCTCTCTATAGATTTCTTCAAGACCCATCAAGATTCTACACACCCACTACACCACCCAGAACAAATAACCAGGCCGCCAACACCCAAGTTCTCGCAGACCCTTCAGTCGCCATGCTCATACCCTGTGAGAAACGGACCCACAACGTCCATTAGCAAGGAACTAAGCTAGCAGGTTTTTGCAAACGGGGAATCCTGCAGTTCGTGTGCAAAATCAGGAACTTCCTACAGTAACAGCGGGCCGACCGTTCTTGGGTTTAAATCTGCGACACACTTTGGTCAGAATTATTCCGGTTATTATGCGACGGCACGATACAGCTCTATGGTCAACCAATCAACATGCTTGTAGCGAGGTAAACATTCAGCACATTGCTATCATGTGTAGTACATAGACAATTAGTTGGCGTGTTAACAATACAAGCCAGCCATGCGTTGTCTATACATTGCTTGTGACAACGAGATGTGACGTCATGCAGTCTACGAATGTACGTCCGCCTTCACCAAATTAGCGAAACTGCTTGTCAACGAAAGTTATTTGAGCGCGGTGAACGGGGCAATAGATCGCTCCCTGCGTCGTTGAAAGCTCTGTACGTCGCTGAGCGAAAACACCATAATATTGGAGCAGGACTTCTAGCGTATGAGACATGTTAGATGTGGACGTCGACCGTGGGAAGTGGTAGGGATGTTCGGCCAGTGATTGCCCACAGATCCCTCACCATGCTGATGCCAAATTAACCCGTTCCCTACGAGTTTATGAAATCCCCATAGACTTTGTACACAACCCACTTGGTTCCTGTGGTCAAGGGGTTAAGGCCCTACCGATAAGGCCTTCAAATTGATATATAGCATAAACAGTTCATTTCTCAAATACAACTCTTTAGCATGGAATTATTCACGCACACATTTTGGCAAAAATTAACAAAACCTTATTATAACAAGCACCTCGGGCACAATTGGATTGAATACCTTATGTCAGGTATCTTGTGTCTGGGCTTAAAAATAATAAAATACAAAGATCCTTGACGTGTAAAATTATCATCGCTGTATCCGGTACCTCTTGTTAGGAGGTTCCACTGTATCAACAAAGATAAGTTTTGCTGCGGGAAGGTAACAATGACCGAATAGTGCTCATAGCAACAATCTGTTATCTTTTTCAAATTCAATCAAAATAAATTTGATAATATATCTTTCATGTCTTCCTTATTACATGTGATAAAGGTAATTATGATTTAATGAAAAAGGATGTTTTTAATTTGAAGTTCAAATCAGTGGGCAGTACGGTACCTCGTTATAAGCGAGCTAAACAGGGTTTCCCTGTATGACATAAATTTATCATTTTTTAAAACTCAAACAAACCATTGTTTTTCTCAGATGAAATACTAATAAATAATATAATTCAGAATAATTGTACAAGGTTATTGATATAATGTATGATTGAAGTTGCTAATAACACCCATGAAGAAATGTGAGTGTGTATCACTATGCCAATTGTCCTTTTAACCCTCCTTTTGCTTGGATTCACAGAGGCTTCCCCTATTATGTGCAGGGTATCGAAGGGTCGGCCAACTCAATTGTATTTTTCATAAATCAGGATCAACCAAATGGCTAGGTGGACAATGTATGAGACACAATTATGCACAATGATCTGATATTTATTCTTTGTGTAATGTAGCTTTGTTTATTTTATAGTGATTTACTTTTGTAAATTTTGTTGTTCCAATTCATTCAAATTCGAATGTAACAATTGCTATATTGTATTGTTTATACTATGTATGTTTTGATGTTCAATGTACACTGATCCTTTCAGCACTGCTGCTGATCAGTTTGAAATGTATACCAAAATAAATAAATAAATAAATAAATTCACAGAGACACTACATGATCTGCACACATCCAAAAGTTTAATCAATCACCCAGTATTTCATTTTTTGTAACAGTTGCTTCTGCATTTATTGAAAAATTAAATACTAAGTATCCAAATAACAATAATTGCATATTGTTATATAATTGATTTTCATAAAATGTGTAAATGCTGTGTAAATACACAAGTTATTCAACCATTTGCATTGCTTCAAATTTCAGGAATGTAAATCCTACTTCAAAAAAGTATTTACCAGCATACACAAACAGGCGATTTTGTTAGTTTGAAATGTAAAAAATGCACACATAGTACCAGGTAAAGGGGGAAAACGGCTAGAAGCATGAAAATGTACAGTCAAACCTGTGTACCATGACTGCCAATCAAAGTGGCCACTGTAGAAAGGTGATCACTATAGACAGGTTCCATTACATTCCTTTTCTCTGCAAGGGATCTTGTTTGGTGGCCATTATAGGCAGGTTTGCTGCTATAAAAAGGTGGCTGCTATAACAGGTTTGACTGTACTTGAATGTAAATGTGGGCTCTGTGTAGTGATGTATCCGCAGAGTATGTGTGAGTGTGGGTGTGTGTGTGTGTGTGTGTGCGCATGTTAGATACTAACACAAAACAGACTTGTAGTTATTTGCAACTGGTTGACATAAAAGATAAATAATGTGCTCACACTGTCTGAAAATCTATATCTTTCATTCACTGTGTTATTAAAAAATAAGGAGTACATGGGGAGCAACCTCTACATGCAGTGATGTTGCCTGGGGGCGCATCCCCCCTAATAATTTGCCATAAAAATACAAAACATCACATGAATAGATTGGGGGTATGACAGGGTGAAGGGTGGGGGATATCTCTCCTTTGCATAACTAGCATACTTCTAAAGATATACATACAAATAATCTACCCACATACCCTCCCCAAATGTCGCCTATATATAGACATGCATATAAACATCACAGGAATAGATTGGGGGTATGACAGGGTGAATGGTGGGGGACATCTATCCTTTGCACAACTAGCATACTTCCAAGGTGATACATACAAAAAATCTACCCACATACCCTCCCCAAATGTAGCCTATATATTATAGACATGCATGTAGGGTGTATGCCTGTTTCTATAATGGTTTCAATCATGTGGTCCCGAGGTCATGCTTTCTTGAATTCTAGTATATTCCAAGGTAAGGAACACACTGCACATTTTTTCGAGTGAAAAGTTGCAAAAGCTCCCTACTGTGGGAGGGTCGATAGTGCGATACCCCTCCCACACCATCCCTGCTCCCTTCCACGACCCCACCCCCACTTTTCAAAATAGTCATGCCACTGCAAGAAAGCCAATAATGTATTATACAGGGGGAACATTCTGTAGAAAAAAATATACGGTGTGCCCCCTTTCAGTCTGTCCCGCTATTCCATTGTCTCCATGAAAAATGAATACACAATATGGCGGATGTTGCCTACTATATGAGAGAGGGAGAGTGAGTAATTATATAAGAAAATTTGAAAGAGAACAATGGAAATTCAGAATATGCGTACGTGGAGTTGCTTTTATTTGGTAGCTACGGTAGCTGTAGTTATTACGTTCACGCCCACCCGGCGGGCGCGCAACAGGCAACGCGATCACGGGCTGAACCTCCCCGATAGACACGGCAGCGCAATTCAACGAGTCGATGTACCCGCGACTGTTGAGCTGAGCCGATGTGTACATGTACGGGTGCGCATATCAACGGCGGGACCATCATTCCTGTGACAAATTTACGGTAAGCCATCAGTTTTCGGTGATAAAATATGAAATCAATATTCCCTTTTTTCACGAGGTAAACGGTTTTCGTTTTCTTTCAAACTTTCACAAATCTTTCAATTGTATTTTACAATGATATTGATATAGGATTGAAGTCTCAAATGTCATTTTGTGCAATATCTGACACTTTACCTGAATCACTTTAATAAACTGCTTACCGGTACACTTTTTCAAAAAATTTAAAAAGAGGTTTTTAAATAGGTTATCCTACTACCCCTTTAAAGTAAACGTACATCTGAATAGGTTTTTAAAAAGTTGTTGATGATATCTCTATTGAATCATTATTTTAACAAAACATTAAATGCACAATTTTTAATGAAAAATGGCTAAAACCATTTTTTTTTTAGAGAGCGCCCTCTTGAGTTGTGTCGTGGATTGGGCACGAGAGTGAACGTGCTAAGTTCAGAAGGGTTCGCATCACACGAATGAATTATTCGGGGAGACTTTGTCGTTGGTGATCGGTTCTTTATTCAAGCAAAACTAAAACAAAACCCCTGTAATCAGCCAGGACACTTTCAGGAAATAATCGATCTCGACTTCTACCACTGAGTCTAGACGAATCTCTTCCTCGATGAAACACTGTTTTCCTCTGCAATCAATTCAGCAAAAACCACAAATTATACAGCAAACTCAAACAGGTCTCTCCTGGAAAATATCTTGGACGGGAGTGCTTGTGGCCACGTCACATGCTGACCAATGAACATTTTAATGTCCTCCCCCAACATCATATTATTCCTCCGCAAAAGGAATGACCTCATCATAATTCATCAATGATTGTACAATGCATACAATCTTGTTACACTTATTCAATACCAAACAACCAACTAACCATCTAATATGTACATGTATATCATTTCATAAGTAACCCTACATGACTACATTTTCCATTTCTGACAGTTGTAACGGCTCTTTTTGAATGATAACAGGGGTTTTCCTTATCCGTTTGTAGTTGTGCATACTTTTCGAGCATGGTAAAGTTATAACTATTATTTTGTACCGTAATGGTGCAGGTTTTGGTTACTAAAGTTCAGTTTGACCAATACTCAACTATCCCTTTAAACCAAAATAATGGGGCCAGTGACATAGCTACGAGGGGGAGGTGGGTGAGGGGGGGGGGGGGGGGGTGGGCATGGGCCCTCCAATTGTTTGCACCAAACAATACAAACAAAATAGAAAATGTGCTTAAAAATAAAGAAATACACAAGGTGGCCCCCCCCCCCCCCTCCCCCCCAATCAGTCCGACCATTGAATGGGGCGTAGGCCCAAAACGAACTGTGGTATATTAGACTATAAAGCGACCATGAGCGGAGTAAACTATACTGCCAGGTGAGTGCCAACTCAGGAAATCGTTTATGTATTATCACATCTGATGTATCAGATGTCAATATATTCAAATATGCATATTAAGTCAGTGAATAATTATTACAAACAAACGTCTTTTCGAAAAATTGCGCAGCCTTTTATATTTTATAGCTCGCGAATAATGCTTTAGTCACAGTTCAAGTGAGAGGCTAATATCTTCCAAGAGTTTCGCTTTCAATTTAAACATACACATTGATTACTTTCCATTTGGAAACAATCAATAATATAAACACACCTCTTGATGAATGAATGAATTAGAAACAAAGATGTTATTGTATTTCAATTGTCAAGGTCTAGCCTGATTTATTCTTATATCATGAATGGGACCTTGTTTCCCTTTTCATTTTAATTATAAACTTCCACTGATTGGAGACATTATATTTGGTGGAGATTTGTTATGCAGACAATTATGCCGTGGTGATGCGAGCTGCATTATTTGGTCAAAATGATGATTTAGCTATTAACACTTACACGTTACGAGTAATCATCACACGCATTAGAGTCCTTCGTGGTCGTTGGTCATTACACGTACTTGCAGCTTGAAGCGTTCAGTCCATTACTGACTATAGATTGTCCGTTAAACTCTTTCTTCTCTGTCCTCCTTTGCTATTGACTAAACGCGTTCACCTTCTGTTAATTTCATAGAAAGCATTTTTTTCTTCTAATATCGCAATAAACACAGACATGGATTTCCACAGCACTTTGTTCCTGTGTCTCCTGTCAAGCTTTGGGATCTGCCTCGTCTTCCTTCCCGTGCTTCCAATCAGTTCCGATCTGGGACCGTCCCATAGCGAGAACCTCTACAATGTCGGCCGATGGTGTCTCGCGGTCATGGTCATCGTAGTGGCCGTCCAGGTGATTCGCTTCACCCGGAACAAGAAGCGATATCACCAGCAGCAGTTGGTGTTCTGGCCAACGAGATGCCGACATTGCGCCTTGGCACTTGGCTTCAAGATGGAATGTCCCACTGGACCTACACCATCAGGCGAGGGCGAAAGATTCATTTCGATGTCATCTGCATCGATCAACACGTTGGTAGAACATGTAGAATCAAAAGAAGAAGTCGCCCACATTCCTGGAGTCCCCGAGCAATCGCACACGCAACGTCCTGCGAGCAACGTTTGTGCAGACCGATCACCTCTTGCTGGTATGACGTCTCATTTCGTCGACACCGCCACGACATCGCGTGTATGCCACCGAAGACCTGCATCATTTAGTGTCCAGACCTCGCGGTCTTGTCGTCTCGTAAATGTCCACAACGCTGGAATGTCAGCCAATAGCAGTACTTGCAGACACCGGTCCCTGCTCAATGCTTTCATCGTGTTTTCTCTCGTCGCGATGGTCGGTATTCCGTTATCGGCTCTCGGGAAACTTCTTTGCATCGATTACAGCGAAGGGAATATGTTCACACTGGTTAGTGGCATCATCGTCAACTTTCTGTTGCTGGGGCTAATTCCAGTAGCGATGGCGTTTGCGAAGAACTTCTTCGACGCGGTCTTCGTGACGACCAGAGAAAACTTATTGACGATCGGTATCTTTCTAGCCGGATCAATCTGGTTTGCGCTTCTGAAACTAGTTGTCCCAATCAGCAGGCTCATCCAATCACCGCATAGTGAACCAGGCTGCCCGTGTCCAATTAATGGGACTATCAGCAAGTTTTTAAAACATCAGGATATGGTCCTGTGGCCCTACTACGCAGAGTGTGCCATCATAGCAAGTGGAATTCTTTGGCAAGTGTGGACGTCCTTCATTCCGGAATCTGACCCCATGTTGACGGCAATAGATGACATGCCACCTGACTTCCCATCTGACAATTCTCCATCGCTCATCTCCAACTGCAAGTCTGCTCTAACATCTTTGAACTCCTTGAACATTTTCCGAAAAGGGAACGATGAAAATCAGTACCTGCTCGGAAACAACATCAACTCGTCGTCTTTACTGACGGCTTGCGTAAACAAGACCTGGGCACTGTCCATCATCGCATCCATCATCTACTTCGCAACCAGTCTCTACTTTGTCAGGGCCTATTCGATGACACCCTACAGCAACAAGGACCTTTTCATATCTTGGTCATTTGAGATGGTCTTGATAACCCCGTTCTTCATATTCATGCTGCACCTGTCCCATGTCTCTGATCCAGCGCATCGGTTGCTGGGAGCCCGCTCACTTCTTGAGAAGGGACTGGAGGCACACGAAGTGATGCTTCTGCTCTGCACCTGCGGTATCTTCTGCCAGTCTATCGTGCGCCTGATAGCCGCTGCCGCGTTGCTCATCCATCAGGATTTCCACAAGCCAGACGAGTGCGCGCTGTTCGGGCTGGCCATCGTCTATTCAATCGTGTGGATCCTCATGGCGTGGCAGATGACATCGTTCTTGCTACGCGTCGAAAGGCAACCACCGTCGAGTCTGCTCGAAGTCAAATGGAGCCTCGTGCCCCTGATCTACATGTCATGCACCAACGCGACGCAGTGGTTGATTGAGAGTGTGATTGTCGAGACCTGGCCGGTCCAAACCGCCTACTTCGGCACAAAGACTGGACAAGTTATCGGCGTCTTGTTGGATCCATTCGCTACACTGTATGGCCTCCATGCATCACTCGTTGCCTACCAGGCCTACTGTGCTATCATGGAGAGAGAATTGAATAAGCCAGCTCATGTTGCTGAGCTCGACAACAACGATAACAACACACACTTCTAATTTTGGAGATGTGGTCATGTCATTATAAAAAAAAATCTAAAGGGATAGTTGAGTTTTGGTACAGAGAGTGCACTTCTGGTCAAACTGAATATTAGTAACCAAAACCTGCACCATAACATTACAATTTTATAGTTAAAAATTAATTGTTCATGCACGAAAGGTATACAAAATTACAAATGACTAAGTAAAAGACCTATTATCATTAAAAAGGAGCCGTTAAAACACAAGATGGCGCTTCTAAAAGCGCATTAGTTTCACACATTTTTAAATTTAACATTGTGCACGTGACGTTTTGGTTAAAAAATATTGAATATAGAGATCATCAACAACTATTTTAGAACATCTTTTGTACATTTTTGAAAGGTGTAAGCATGTTTTATTATTTTTTCAATGACTAGTTCAAAATATTTGAATTATTGTAGGGCCCCACAATAATTACAAATGGTTATATTTATGGATATTTCAGCTCTTTCTGAACCGATTTTGATCAAATAAAGTTTGTTCTGTCATTAAAATTGTATGCTCTGGCAAATTTGACACTCAGTTTTTCATTACCTCACAATAAAATATTTCTTGAAGCGCCCTCTATACCAAAACTCAACTAGCACTTTAATCTTCCAACCTTGTTAAAGTACCTGTAATTATAAGAAAGTTTTGACAGCACGTGAGTAATTTGATTTATACAAAATGCATTGGAAGTGTAAATGATATTCGGTAACAATTTTAACAATATAATAGCAATTATATTGCAATTACTATTTCTGTCTTTGTATCAATCTCTCTATTTCGGTCTTCTAAGTGTATACATACCTGATTAGTGAAAAGTTATTAATTTCGGTCGATTTAATGCATAATTATATCGAATGTATAGGACCCGAAGTAAGAACATTAGTTTTCTTGGAGCAATGGAGTTATGCCGAATTAGGCAAATCCTTATGAAATGGTTCATTTGATAATTGATACTTGTAATATGTACTGCAGCATGTGTAAATGTTACACTGACTAGTAAATAAAATAAAAACAATTCTAGGCATGGTATTTGGAATAAATATGTTTTCCTACCACCTCGTACGGGCGTACAGTAATAACAAATCACGATAATCAACGAATGTCCCACAAGAGACTGCGTGGTTAGTTCTAACTGTCTACTGTTGTACTAGTCCGAAACAAATCAGCCAATGTTTCGAGGGTTCTTTGACGATTTTTGTTTCCTCAGGACCTCCAAGGACCTCTACAGAACGAGATGGATTTGTCTGTCTACTGTTGTACATATTATGGAATGAACCTTTTTTTAAATGTTACAATATAAATGTGCATCTTTATGCAGTCTATACTAAGAGGAAGTCTTTTACTCCCTTGTATCCATACAACGACTTAGACTTAATAAAAGAATGATTGTAAAATATGATTATGATATGATTATAATATGATAATTATATGCGATTGGAATATAAATACAAATACATGAGTACTAGTTTGCAACAAGAAAATAATCGCACAATAATGTGCACAAAAGTCAGTTTCATTTATTTGTATTAATCACCCACCTAAAATACTTTTCCTTGCAAGTAATTATACCGTTGCAATAAATAAACTCAAATGAATGGATAAGATTATTCTCCGTTATTGCTTTTGTTATTCCGATCTTTTCTATCTATCTAGCCTCTGTCACTCCACTGCATAACGAAGGCCTCTTCATCACCATTCCATCTTCTTCTATCTTGTGCTAGTCGCATCCATGTAACACCCCCAAATTCTTTGATGTCTACTCTGTCTGGTTTGTGTTATTGGTGTCCAGTATAGTTATATTATGTGTCCATCTATTATCTTTACGTCTTGCAAGGTGGCCTGCCCATCTCCATTTCTTTGTTTTTATTTCCTGTATGATATCCCTGGCATTTGTTTTCTTTCTTAAGTCCTCATTTCTGACCTTGTCTCTTCTTGTAACTCCTACCATAATCCTCTCCATTGCTCTTTCTGTGACTCTAAGCTTCTTTTCCAATTTCTTAGTTGTTGCCCAAGTCTCTGCCCCGTAGGACAGTACCGGAATTATGCATTGATTGAAAATTTGTCTTTTGAGGGAGATTGGAAGATTCTCATCTCGGAGTATAATGCTGAGTTTCCCAAATGTCACCCAAGCTAGCTGTATTCTTCGTCGCACTTCTCCTGCTGTTTCATTTTCAAGAGTGATGTTTTTACCGAGGTATATGTAACTATCCACCTTCTCAATTGTCATGCCATCAACTGCAATTGTATGGTCTTGTAGCTGGTTGCTCATCATTACTTTAGTCTTTTTAGTGTTCATTTTGAGTCCTGCCTTTTTACTCTCTACGCTCAACTCCTGGATCATCGTCTGTAGTTCCAGAGGATCATGACTAACAAGCAGAATGTCATCTGCAAACCTTAAATGATTCAAATATTCCCCATCTTTTACCATACGCTATTTTACATCTATGTTTATAGTTATCATCATGTGTAAGATAAATAATGTAATAATTGCATTACATACGTATCCTGCTTCCAGCGGCTTCTTTCTTTTGGGACATTTTGTACCTCACCTTCTCGTGACTCATAGGCGTAGGAGACGGGTGACGTAGGGGGGGGGGGGGGGGGGGCTGCAGCCCCCTGGAGGTTTGAAAACGGTCATATTCACCCAGCATTAACCAAAGGCACCCATCTTTCGATCAAAAGCAAACATATTCGAGCAAACATGTATCATATTCGGGCAAAAGCATGTTATATTCGGGCAAAATCAAGTCATACTCAGGAAAAAAGCATTACAAATAAATAATATTCGGGCTGTAAAATCGTGACAATATTTTTGTTTTGCTTTTCAGGTGAAAATGAGGGAAGAAATAGAGAAGATGGTATTCGGGAAAAAGATCTGGTGCAGGTTTTGGTTACTAAAGTTAAGTTTGCACAATACTCAACTATGCCTTTAAACCAAAATAATGGGGCAAGTGCAGACGTAGCTACGAGGGGGTGGTGGGTGAGGGGGGGGGGGGGGGGTGGGCACGGGCCCTCCAATTGTTTGCACCAAACAATACAAACAAAATAGAAAATGTGCTTAAAAATAAAGAAATACACAAGGTGGGCCCCCCCCCCCCCCCCCCCCCCCCCCAATCAGTCCGACCATTGAATGGGGCGTAGGTCCAAAACGAACTGTGGTATATTAGTCTATAAAGCGACCATGAACGGAGTAAACTATACTGCCAAGTGGGTGCCAATTACTCAAGAAACCGTTTATGTATCATCACAACTGATGTATCAGATGTCAATATATTCAAATATGCATATTAAGTCAGTGAATAATTAATACAAACAAACGTCTTTTCGAAAATTGCGCAGCCTTTTATATTTTATAGCTCGCGAATAATGCTTTAGTCACAGTTCAATTGAGAGGCTAATATCTTCCAAGAGTTTCGCTTTCAATTTAAACATATACATTGATTACTTTCCATTTGGAAACAATCAATAATATAAACACACCTCTTGATGAATGAATGAATTAGAAACAAAGATGTTATTGTATTTCAATTGACAAGGTCTAGCCTGATTTATTCTTGTATCATGAATGGGACGTTGTTTCCCTTGTCATTTTAATTATAAACTTTCACTGATTGGAGACATATTATTTTTGGTGAAGATTTGTTATGCAGAAAATTATGCGCCGTGGTGATGCGAGCTGCATTATTTTTCAAAATGATGATTTAGCTATTAACACTTATACGTTACGAGTAATCATCACACGCATTAGAGTCCTTCGTGGTCGTTGGTCATTACACGTACTTGCAGCTTGAAGCGTTCAGTCCATTACTGACTATAGATTGTCCGTTAAACTCTTTCTTCTCTGTCCTCATTTGCTATTGACTAAACGCGTTCACCTTCTGTTAATTTCACAGAGAGCATTTTTTCTTCTTCTAATATCGCAACAAACACAGACATGGATTTCCACAGCACTTTGTTCCTGTGTCTCCTGTCAAGCTTCGGGATCTGCCTCGTCTTCCTTCCCGTGCTTCCAATCAGTTCCGATCTGGGACCGTCCCATAGCGAGAACCTCTACAATGTCAGCCGATGGTGTCTCGCGGTCATGGTCATCGTCATGACCGTCCAGGTGATTCGCTTCACCCGGAACAAGAAGCGATATCATCAACAGCAGTTAGTGTTCTGGCCTACAAGATGCCGACACTGCGCCTTAGCACTTGGCTTCAAGATGGGATGTCCCACTGGACCTACACCATCAGGCGAGGGCGAAAGATTCATTTCGATGTCATCTGCATCGATCAACACGTTGGTAGAACATGTAGAATCAAAAGAAGTAGTAGAAGAAGTTCCTGGAGTCCCCGAGCAATCGCACACGCAACGTCCTGCGAGCAACGTTTGTGCAGACCGATCACCTCTTGCTGGTATGACGTCTCATTTCGTCGACACCGCCACGACATCGCGTGTATGCCACCGAAGACCTGCATCATTTAGTGTCCAGACCTCGCGGTCTTGTCGTCTCGTAAATGTCCACAACGCTGGAATGTCAGCCAATAGCAGCACTTGCAGACACCGGTCCCTGCTCAATGCTTTCATCGTGTTTTCTCTCGTCGCAATGGTCGGTATTCCGTTATCGGCTCTCGAGAAAATTCTTTGCATCAATTACAAGGAAGGGAATATGTTCACACTGGTTAGTGGCATCATCGCCAACTTTCTGTTGCTGGGGCTAATTCCAGTAGCGATGGTGTTTGCGAAGAACTTCTTCGACGCGGTCTTCGTGACGACCAGAGAAAACTTATTGACGATCGGTATCTTTCTAGCCGGATCAATCTGGTTTGCGCTTCTCAAACTAGTTGTCCCAATCAGCAGGCTCATCCAATCACCGCATAGTGAACCAGGCTGCCCGTGTGCAATTAATGGGACTATCGGCAAGTTTTTAAAATATCAGGATATGGTCCTGTGGCCCTACTACGCAGAGTGTGCCATCATAGCAAGTGGAATTCTTTGGCAAGTGTGGACGTCCTTCATTCCGGAATCTGACCCCATGTTGACGGCAATAGATGACATGCCACCTGACTTCCCATCTGACAATTCTCCGTCGCTCATCTCCAACTGCAAGTCTGCTCTAACATCTTTGAACTCCTTGAACATTTTCCGAAAAGGGAACGATGAAAATCAGTACCTGCTCGGAAACAACATCAACTCGTCGTCTTTACTGACGGCTTGCGTAAACAAGACCTGGGCACTGTCCATCATCGCATCCCTCATCTACTTCGCAACCAGTCTCTACTTTGTCAGGGCCTATTCGATGACACCCTACAGCAACAAGGACCTTTTCATATCTTGGTCATTTGAGATGGTCTTGATAACCCCGTTCTTCATATTCATGCTGCACCTGTCCCATGTCTCTGATCCAGCGCATCGGTTGCTGGGAGTCCGCTCACTTCTTGAGAAGGGACTGGAGGCACACGAAGTGATGCTTCTGCTCTGCACCTGCGGTATCTTCTGCCAGTCTATCGTGCGCCTGACAGCCGCTGCCGCGTTGCTCCTCCATCAGGATTTCCACAAGCCAGACGAGTGCGCGCTGTTCGGGCTGGCCATCGTCTACTCAATCGTGTGGATCGTCATGGCGTGGCAGATGACATCGTTCTTGCTACGCGTCGAAAGGCAACCTCCGTCGAGTCTGCTCGAAGTCAAATGGAGCCTCGTGCCCCTGATCTACATGTCTTGCACCAATGCGACGCAGTGGTTGATTGAGAGTGTGATTGTCGAGAGCTGGCCGGTCCAAACCGCCTACTTCGGCCAAACCACTGGAAAAGTTATCGGCGTATTGTTGGATCCATTCGCTACACTGTATGGCCTCCATGCATCACTCGTTGCCTACCAGGCCTACTGTGTTATCATGAAGCGAGAATTGAATAGGCCAGCTCATGTTGCTGAGCTCGACAACAACGATAACAACACACACTTCTAATTTTGTAGATGTGGTCATGTCAATCTACATTTTAAAAAAAAGGGATAGATGAGTTTTGGTATATACAGAGAGTGCACTTTTTGTCAAACTGAATATTAGTAACCAAAACCTGCACCATAACATTACAATTTTATAGTTATAACTTTATCATGCACGAAAGGTATATAAAATTACAAATGACTAAGTAAAAGACCTATTATCATTAAAAAGGAGCCGTTAAAACACAAGATGGCGCTTCTAAAAGCGCATTAGTTTCACACATTTTTAAATTTAACATTGTGCACGTGACGTTTTGGTAAGCAAATATTGAATAGAGCTCCATCAACAACTATTTAAAAACATCTTTTGTACATTTTTGAAAGGTGTAAGCAAGTTATATTTCTTTTTTTAACGACTAGTTCAAAATATTTGAATTATTGTGGGGCCCCACCATAATTACAAGTGGTTATATTTATGAATATTTCAGCTCTTTCTGAACCGATTTTGATCAAATAAAGTTTGTTCTGTCATTAAAATTGTATGCTCTGGCAAATTTGACACTCAGTTTTTCATTACCTCACAATAAAATATTTCTTGAAGCGCCCTCTATACCAAAACTTAACTAGCACTTTAATCTTCCAACCTTGTTAAAGTACCTGTAATTATAATAACGTTTTGACAGCACGTGAGTAATTTGATTTATACAAAATGCATTGGAAGTGTAAATGATATTCGGTAACAAATGTAACAATATTATCATGATTATAGCAATTATATTGCAATTACTCTTTCTGTCTTTGTATCAATCTCTCTATTTCTGTCTTCTAAGTGTATACATACCTGATTAGTGAAAAGTTATTCATTTCGGTCGATTTATGCATAATTATATCGAATGTATAGGACCCGAAGTAAGAACATTAGTTTTCTTGGAGCAATGGAGTTATGCCGAATTAGGCAAATCCTTATGAAATGGTTCATTTGATAATTGATACTTGATGCGATAATCCCTTTGGCAGCTCACACAGGAAGCTATACTGGGATAAAGCGTTGTTATCATGAGATAATATGATGTTTGTTTGGTATTACAAACACACAAACAAAAAAATAAAACAAAATAAACAAACCAAACAACCACTTCTAGAAGGATGTGGTCAGTAATCTTAGCAGCATTATCGTTTTTCCGACTTTGTGATTGTCGTCAAGTCAAGGATACTTGTAAATTGTATTGTAAATGTTACGCTAGTAAACAAAAAACAATTCTAGGTATAGTATTTGGGATACTTATGTTTTCCTACCCGTCAATCAGCCAATGTTTCGAGGGTTCTTTGACGATTTTTGTTTCCTCACCTGCTCTATCGTGATGGAAGGGATAGTACGGCGGTATGACGTCATAATATTAAAGGACCTCTACAGAACGAGATGGATTTTTCTGTCTACTGTTGTACATATTATGGAATGAACCTTTTTTTAATGTTACCATATAAATGTGCATCTTTATGCTGTCTAAACTAATAGAGGAATTCTTTTACTCACTTGTCTCTCTCTATACAATGACTTAGACTTAATAAAAGAATGATTGTAAAATATGATTATGATATGATTATAATATGATAATTATATGCGGTTGGAATAAAAATACAAATACATGAATACTATTTTGCAACAAGAAAATAATCGCACAATAATGTGCACAAAAGTCAGTTTCATTTATTTGTATTAATCACCCACCTAAAATACTTTTCCATGCAAGTAATTATACCGTTGCAATAAATAAACTCAAATGATTGGATACAATTATTCTCCGGTGTTATCGCCTTTGTTATTCCGTTCTTTTACCATACACACCATTTGACATCCATGTTCATAGTAATCATCATGTGTAAGTTAAAGGGATCTAGTAACTTTGTTGACATGTGCAAAAAGTGATGAGTGGTTAATACAATGTATACTATTGTTATCTGATATGTCCACTGGGTGTTGTGTGAACATTTCAAGTTAAATGGACGTTATGACTGAGTAATGAGCGAAAATGCTAAGTGATATTCACTAACTCATTGCACTCACTTTGTACATGGTTTTCGCGGTCCAGTGGATAATTTAATATCTGAACACTTCAATCGTAAATATCTGTTTAACGAAAGCTGTCCCTTGCTTTTATTGTACAAGTACAACACGGTATGAGAGTGCCGCTATAATTCCAATTGGATTCCGAGGATTTGGACAATGTTACTAAGTCCCTTTAATCCCGCTTCCAGCGGCTTCTTTCTTTTGGGACATTTTGTACCTCACCTCCTTGTGACTCATAGGCGCAGTAGGCGGGATGGCCTAGAGGGGTGGGGGAGGGGGGCTGGGGGCAGCAGCCCCCTGGAGGTTTCATATCAACGGATAGTGGAAACGAATGCCCAACGAATACAATTTGCGAAATGCAATTATCCGGTAATAAAAGTCGTCTCCATTGCTTCATGTACAAACACATAAAACAACTTATATCACCCGACAAGAAACGGACAAGAAACGTATACGAACGGAGACGAACGGATGGAAAATTTAGCTCACCGTTTGACATCCGTTTACTCAGTCCGGTGACAAGTGACCGCGGGCTATAAGGGATAATATAGCATTTTCATCCTAATAAATAAGCTGTTAAACGGTGAAATTATGCACACAATAATAATGGAAATGATGATTAGCAAGCTCGTTTATGCAAGCTTATTATGCCTCACAATTGCAGGA
Source organism: Echinarachnius parma (assembly GCA_037951105.1). Classification (NCBI taxonomy): domain Eukaryota; kingdom Metazoa; phylum Echinodermata; class Echinoidea; order Clypeasteroida; family Echinarachniidae; genus Echinarachnius; species Echinarachnius parma. Next base: position 111,748 of record JBAMJV010003485.1, read on the forward strand.
AGGGAAAGATAAAAAGAGGGACGCAGAAGAAAAGATGGAGAGATGAACTAACATGATACAAGGGAACAGCCACATGGACTAGGATAGCTAGAGATAGAAGAGAATAGAAATATCATGAGGAGGGCTTTGTCCAACGCCTGGATGAAGATATATTATATATATTACAGACAAGGAAATAGCTGCCAACGTAATCTTCGTAATCCAAAGTAGCATAAGTCATTAGTAAGGGCCCGCGGTCACATATCACCGGATAGCGTAAACGGATGCCCGACGGAGATTAAAATTTCCAATCCGTCGTGTCTGTTCGTATGCGTTTCTTGTCCGTTCCTTGTCAGGCGATGTACGATGTTCTATCCGGCGGAATGTTTTGTCCATGAAGCAATGGAAACGACTTTCTCCACCGGATAATTTGATTTTGCAAATTTCATATTCGTCGGGCATTAAGTTTACGCTTTCCGGTGATATGTGACCAGGCCTTAAACAATTTATCAAAAATTTACAATGAACTACATTAAACTGTAAGTTAATGTTAGAAATAAGTGAGGTATTACTTCACACTTTAACCAAGCTGAGTGGGAGGACACATTTGATAACATAATGAATGTGAAAGTCAGTTGGCAGTCAGATATTATAAACGACATGCAGCATATTTGTATTTGGACGTTCTTGTGAACAGCAGATAAGAGTAATTCTGCTACGTTTCATCAAACATGTTTGGTCTTTTAGGAGTATACCAGTCGAACAAACGGAAATAAATTCTCATGCACTTATGTGGAATTAATGCGATGCATAACGTTACATCGGGTAATTATGTGCCTACATTTTCTTGCAACCACATGACTATGGTGTCGAGTTCAGAAAAGCTTATAACGTTAACTAGTGAAATTCACGACAATTTCTGCCACTTCGCCGACGAACCTCAAGTCTAATACAAGAAAAAAAAGATGAATGAATAAATTAGAAACAAAGATGTTATTGTATTTCAATTGACAAGGTCTAGCCTGATTTATTCTTGTATCATGAATGGGACGCTGTTTCCCTTTTCATTTTAATTATAAACTTTCACTAATTGGAGACATTATATTTGGTGAAGATTTGTTATGCAAAAAATTATGCGCCGTGGTGATGCGAGCTGCATTATTGGTCAAAATGATGATTTAGCTATTAACACTTATACGTTACGAGTAATCATCACACGCATTAGAGTCCTTCGTGGTCGTTGGTCATTACACGTACTTGCAGCTTGAAGCGTTCAGTCCATTACTGACTATTGATTGTCCGTTAAACTCTTTCTTCTCTGTCCTCATTTGCTATTGACTAAACGCGTTCACCTTCTGTTAATTTCACAGAGAGCATTTTTTCTTCTTCTAATATCGCAACAAACACAGACATGAATTTCCACAGCACTTTGTTCCTGTGTCTCCTGTCAAGCTTGGGGATCTGCCTCGTCTTCCTTCCCGTGCTTCCAATCAGTTCCGATCTGGGACCGTCCCACAGCGAGAACCTCTACAATGTCAGCCGATGGAGTCTCGCGGTCATGGTCATCGTCATGACCGTCCAGGTGATTCGCTTCACCCGGAACAAGAAGCGATTTCATCAACAGCAGTTAGTGTTCTGGCCTACAAGATGCCGACACTGCGCCTTAGCACTTGGCTTCAAGATGGGATGTCCCACTGGACCTACACCATCAGGCGAGGGCGAAAGATTCATTTCGATGTCATCTGCATCGATCAACACGTTGGTAGAACATGTAGAATCAAAAGAAGTAGTCGCCCCCATTCCTGGAGTCCCCAAGCAATCGCACACGCAACGTCCTGCGAGCAACGTTTGTGCAGACCGATCACCTCTTGCTGGTATGACGTCTCATTTCGTCGACACCGCCACGACATCGCGTGTATGCAACCGAAGACCTGCATCATTTAGTGTCCAGACCTCGCGGTCTTGTCGTCTCGTAAATGTCCACAACGCTGGAATGTCAGCCAATAGCAGCACTTGCAGACACCGGTCCCTGCTCAATGCTTTCATCGTGTTTTCTCTCGTCGCAATGGTCGGTATTCCGTTATCGGCTCTCGGGAAAATTCTTTGCATCAATTACAAGGAAGGGAATATGTTCACACTGGTTAGTGGCATCATCGCCAACTTTCTGTTGCTGGGGCTAATTCCAGTAGCGATGGTGTTTGCGAAGAACTTCTTCGACGCGGTCTTCGTGACGACCAGAGAAAACTTATTGACGATCGGTATCTTTCTAGCCGGATCAATCTGGTTTGCGCTTCTGAAACTAGTTGTCCCAATCAGCAGGCTCATCCAATCACCGCATAGTGAACCAGGCTGCCCGTGTGCAATTAATGGGACTATCGGCAAGTTTTTAAAATATCAGGATATGGTCCTGTGGCCCTACTACGCAGAGTGTGCCATCATAGCAAGTGGAATTCTTTGGCAAGTGTGGACGTCCTTCATTCCGGAATCTGACCCCATGTTGACGGCAATAGATGACATGCCACCTGACTTCCCATCTGACAATTCTCCGTCGCTCATCTCCAACTGCAAGTCTGCTCTAACATCTTTGAACTCCTTGAACATTTTCCGAAAAGGGAACGATGAAAATCAGTACCTGCTCGGAAACAACATCAACTCGTCGTCTTTACTGACGGCTTGCGTAAACAAGACCTGGGCACTGTCCATCATCGCATCCCTCATCTACTTCGCAACCAGTCTCTACTTTGTCAGGGCCTATTCGATGACACCCTACAGCAACAAGGGCCTTTTCATATCTTGGTCATTTGAGATGGTCTTGATAACCCCGTTCTTCATATTCATGCTGCACCTGTCCCATGTCTCTGATCCAGCGCATCGGTTGCTGGGAGTCCGCTCACTTCTTGAGAAGGGACTGGAGGCACACGAAGTGATGCTTCTGCTCTGCACCTGCGGTATCTTCTGCCAGTCTATCGTGCGCCTGACAGCCGCTGCCGCGTTGCTCCTCCATCAGGATTTCCACAAGCCAGACGAGTGCGCGCTTTTCGGGCTGGCCATCGTCTATTCAATCGTGTGGATCCTCATGGCGTGGCAGATGACATCGTTCTTGCTACGCGTCGAAAGGCAACCTCCGTCGAGTCTGCTCGAAGTAAAATGGAGCCTCGTGCCCCTGATCTACATGTCTTGCACCAATGCGACGCAGTGGTTGATTGAGAGTGTGATTGTCGAGAGCTGGCCGGTCCAAACCGCCTACTTCGGCCAAACCACTGGAAAAGTTATCGGCGTAATGTTGGATCCATTCGCTACACTGTATGGCCTCCATGCATCACTCGTTGCCTACCAGGCCTACTGTGTTATCATGAAGCGAGAATTGAATAGGCCAGCTCATGTTGCTGAGCTCGACAACAACGATAACAACACACACTTCTAATTTTGTAGATGTGGTCATGTCAATCTACATTTTAAAAAAAAGGGATAGATGAGTTTTGGTATATACAAAGAGTGCACTTTTTGTCAAACTGAATATTAGTAACCAAAACCTGCACCTAACATTACAATTTTATAGTTATAACTTTATCATGCACGAAAGGTATATAAAATTACAAATGACTAAGTAAAAGACCTATTATCATTAAAAAGGAGCCGTTAAAACACAAGATGGCGCTTCTAAAAGCGCATTAGTTTCACACATTTTTAAATTAAACATTGTGCACGTGACGTTTTGGTAAGCAAATATTGAATAGAGCTCCATCAACAACTATTTAAAAACATCTTTTGTACATTTTTGAAAGGTGTAAGCAAGTTATATTTCTTTTTCAACGACTAGTTCAAAATGTTTGAATTATTGTGGGGCCCCACCATAATTACAAGTGGTTATATTTATGAATATTTCAGCTCTTTCTGAACCGATTTTGATCAAATAAAGTTTGTTCTGTCATTAAAATTGTATGCTCTGGCAAATTTGACACTCAGTTTTTCATTACCTCACAATAAAATATTTCTTGAAGCGCCCTCTATACCAAAACTCAACTAGCACTTTAATCTTCCAACCTTGTTAAAGTACCTGTAATTATAATAACGTTTTGACAGCACGTGAGTAATTTGATTTATACAAAATGCATTGGAAGTGTAAATGATATTCGGTAACAAATGTAACAATATTATAGCAATTATATTGCAATTACTCTTTCTGTCTTTGTATCAATCTCTCTATTTCTGTCTTCTAAGTGTATACATACCTGATTAGTGAAAAGTTATTCATTTCGGTCGATTTATGCATAATTATATCGAATGTATAGGACCCGAAGTAAGAACATTAGTTTTCTTGGAGCAATGGAGTTATGCCGAATTAGGCAAATCCTTATGAAATGGTTCATTTGATAATTGATACTTGATGCGATAATCCCTTTGGCAGCTCACACAGGAAGCTATACTGGGACGAAGTGTTGTTATCATGAGATAATATGATGTTTGTTTGGTATTACAAACACACAAACAAACAAATAAAACAAAATGAACAAACCAAACAACCACTTCTAGAAGGATGTGGTCAGTAATCTTAGCAGCATTATCGTTTTTCCGACTTTGTGATTGTCGTCAAGTCAAGGATACTTGTAAATTGTATTGTAAATGTTACGCTAGTAAACAAAAAACAATTCTAGGTATAGTATTTGGGATACTTATGTTTTCCTACCCGTCAATCAGCCAATGTTTCGAGGGTTCTTTGACGATTTTTGTTTCCTCACCTGCTCTATCGTGATGGAAGGGATAGTACGGCGGTATGACGTCATAATATTAAAGGACCTCTACAGAACGAGATGGATTTTTCTGTCTACTGTTGTACATATTATGGAATGAACCTTTTTTTAATGTTACCATATAAATCTGCATCTTTATGCTGTCTAAACTAAAAAGGAGCCGTTAAAACACAAGATGGCGCTTCTAAAAGCGCATTAGTTTCACACATTTTTAAATTAAACATTGTGCACGTGACGTTTTGGTAAACAAATATTGAATAGAGCTCCATCAACAACTATTTAAAAACATCTTTTGTACATTTTTGAAAGGTGTAAGCAAGTTATATTTCTTTTTCAACGACTAGTTCAAAATGTTTGAATTATTGTGGGGCCCCACCATAATTACAAATGGTTATATTTATGAATATTTCAGCTCTTTCTGAACCGATTTTGATCAAATAAAGTTTGTTCTGTCATTAAAATTGTATGCTCTGGCAAATTTGACACTCAGTTTTTCATTACCTTACAATAAAATATTTCTTGAAGCGCCCTCTATACCAAAACTCAACTAGCACTTTAATCTTCCAACCTTGTTAAAGTACCTGTAATTATAATAACGTTTTGACAGCACGTGAGTAATTTGATTTATACAAAATGCATTGGAAGTGTAAATGATATTCGGTAACAAATGTAACAATATTATAGCAATTATATTGCAATTACTCTTTCTGTCTTTGTATCAATCTCTCTATTTCTGTCTTCTAAGTGTATACATACCTGATTAGTGAAAAGTTATTCATTTCGGTCGATATATGCATAATTATATCGAATGTATAGGACCCGAAGTAAGAACGAGATGGATTTGTCTGTCTACTGTTGTACAAATTATGGAATGAACCTTTTTTTAATGTTACCATATAAATGTGCATCTTTATGCTGTCTAAACTAATAGAGGAATTCGTTTACTCACTTGTCACTCTCTATACAATGACTTAGACTTAATAAAAGAATGATTGTAAAATATGATTATGATATGATTATAATATGATAATTATATGCGATTGGAATAAAAATACAAATACGTGAATACTACATTATTTTGCAACAAGAAAATAATCGCACAATAATGTGCACAAAAGTCAGTTTCATTTATTTGTATTAATCACCCACCTAAAATACTTTTCCTTGCAAGTAATTATATCGTTGCAATAAATAAACTCAAATGATTGGATACAATTATTCTCCGGTGTTATCGCCTTTGTTATTCCGTTCTTTTACCATACACACCATTTGAAATCCATGTTCATAGTAATCATCATGTGTAAGTTAAAGGGATCTAGTAACTTTGTTGACATGTGCAAAAAGTGATGAGTGGTTAATACAATGTATACTATTGTTATCTGATATGTCCACTGGGTGTTGTGTGAACATTTCAAGTTAAATGGACGTTATGACTGAGTAATGAGCGAAAATGCTAAGTGATATTCACTAACTCATTGCACTCACTTTGTACATGGTTTTCGCGGTCCAGTGGATAATTTAATATCTGAACACTTCAATCGTAAATATCTGTTTAACGAAAGCTGTCCCTTGCTTTTATTGTACAAATACAACACGGTATGAGACTGCCGCTATAATTCCAATTGGATTCCGAGGATTTGGACAATGTTACTAAGTCCCTTTAATCCCGCTTCCAGCGGCTTCTTTCTTTTGGGACATTTTGTACCTCACCTCCTTGTGACTCATAGGCGCAGTAGGCGGGATGGCCTAGAGGGGTGGGGGAGGGGGGCTGGGGGCTGCAGCCCCCTGGAGGTTTCATATCAACGGATAGTGGAAACGAATGCCCAACGAATACAATTTGCGAAATGCAATTATCCGGTAATAAAAGTCGTCTCCATTGCTTCATGTACAAACACATAGAACAACTTACATCACCCGACAAGAAACGGACAAGAAACGTATACGAACGGAGACGAACGGATGGAAAATTTAGCTCACCGTTTGACATCCGTTTACTCAGTCCGGTGACAAGTGACCGCGGGCTATAAGGGATAATATAGCATTTTCATCCTAATAAATAAGCTGTTAAACGGTGAAATTATGCACACAATAATAATGGAAATGATGATTAGCAAGCTCGTTTATGCAAGCTTATTATGCCTCACAATTGCAGGAAGGGAAAGAGAAAAAGAGGGACGCAGAAGAAAAGATGGAGAGATGAACTAACATGATACAAGGGAACAGCCACATGGACTAGGATAGCTAGAGATAGAAGAGAATAGAAATATCATGAGGAGGGCTTTGTCCAACGCCTGGATGAAGATATATTATATATATTACAGACAAGGAAATAGCTGCCAACGTAATCTTCGTAATCCAAAGTAGCATAAGTCATTAGTAAGGGCCCGCGGTCACATATCACCGGATAGCGTAAACGGATGCCCGACGGAGATTAAAATTTCCAATCCGTCTTGTCTGTTCGTATGCGTTTCTTGTCCGTTCCTTGTCAGGCGATGTACGATGTTCTATCCGGCGGAATGTTTTGTCCATGAAGCAATGGAAACGACTTTCACCACCGGATAATTTGATTTTGCAAATTTCATATTCGTCGGGCATTAAGTTTACGCTTTCCGGTGATATGTGACCAGGCCTTAAACAATTTATCAAAAATTTACAATTAACTACATTAAACTGTAAGTTAATGTTAGAAATAAGTGAGGTATTACTTCACACTTTAACCAAGCTGAGTGGGAGGACACATTTGATAACATAATGAATGTGAAAGTCAGTTGGCAGTCAGATATTATAAACGACATGCAGCATATTTGTATTTGGACGTTCTTGTGAACAGCAGATAAGAGTAATTCTGCTACGTTTCATCAAACATGTTTGGTCTTTTAGGAGTATACCAGTCGAACAAACGGAAATAAATTCTCATGCACTTATGTGGAATTAATGCGATGCATTACGTTACATCGGGTAATTATGTGCCTACATTTTCTTGCAACCACATGACTATGGTGTCGAGTTCAGAAAAGCTTATAACGTTAACTAGTGAAATTCACGACAATTTCTGCCACTTCGCCGACGAACCTCAAGTCTAATACAAGAAAAAAAAGATGAATGAATAAATTAGAAACAAAGATGTTATTGTATTTCAATTGACAAGGTCTAGCCTGATTTATTCTTGTATCATGAATGGGACGCTGTTTCCCTTTTCATTTTAATTATAAACTTTCACTAATTGGAGACATTATATTTGGTGAAGATTTGTTATGCAAAAAATTATGCGCCGTGGTGATGCGAGCTGCATTATTGGTCAAAATGATGATTTAGCTATTAACACTTATACGTTACGAGTAATCATCACACGCATTAGAGTCCTTCGTGGTCGTTGGTCATTACACGTACTTGCAGCTTGAAGCGTTCAGTCCATTACTGACTATTGGTTGTCCGTTAAACTCTTTCTTCTCTGTCCTCATTTGCTATTGACTAAACGCGTTCACCTTCTGTTAATTTCACAGAGAGCATTTTTTCTTCTTCTAATATCGCAACAAGCACAGACATGAATTTCCACAGCACTTTGTTCCTGTGTCTCCTGTCAAGCTTGGGGATCTGCCTCGTCTTCCTTCCCGTGCTTCCAATCAGTTCCGATCTGGGACCGTCCCACAGCGAGAACCTCTACAATGTCAGCCGATGGAGTCTCGCGGTCATGGTCATCGTCATGACCGTCCAGGTGATTCGCTTCACCCGGAACAAGAAGCGATATCATCAACAGCAGTTAGTGTTCTGGCCTACAAGATGCCGACACTGCGCCTTAGCACTTGGCTTCAAGATGGGATGTCCCATTGGACCTACACCATCAAGCGAGGGCGAAAGATTCATTTCGATGTCATCTGCATCGATCAACACGTTGGTAGAACATGTAGAATCAAAAGAAGTAGTCGCCCCCATTCCTGGAGTCCCCAAGCAATCGCACACGAAACGTCCTGCGAGCAACGTTTGTGCAGACCGATCACCTCTTGCTGGTATGACGTCTCATTTCGTCGACACCGCCACGACATCGCGTGTATGCAACCGAAGACCTGCATCATTTAGTGTCCAGACCTCGCGGTCTTGTCGTCTCGTAAATGTCCACAACGCTGGAATGTCAGCCAATAGCAGCACTTGCAGACACCGGTCCCTGCTCAATGCTTTCATCGTGTTTTCTCTCGTCGCAATGGTCGGTATTCCGTTATCGGCTCTCGGGAAAATTCTTTGCATCAATTACAAGGAAGGGAATATGTTCACACTGGTTAGTGGCATCATCGCCAACTTTCTGTTGCTGGGGCTAATTCCAGTAGCGATGGTGTTTGCGAAGAACTTCTTCGACGCGGTCTTCGTGACGACCAGAGAAAACTTAATGACGATCGGTATCTTTCTAGCCGGATCAATCTGGTTTGCGCTTCTGAAACTAGTTGTCCCAATCAGCAGGCTCATCCAATCACCGCATAGTGAACCAGGCTGCCCGTGTGCAATTAATGGGACTATCGGCAAGTTTTTAAAATATCAGGATATGGTCCTGTGGCCCTACTACGCAGAGTGTGCCATCATAGCAAGTGGAATTCTTTGGCAAGTGTGGACGTCCTTCATCCGGAATCTGACCCCATGTTGACGGCCATAGATGACATGCCACCTGACTTCCCATCTGACAATTCTCCGTCGCTCATCTCCAACTGCAAGTCTGCTCTAACATCTTTGAACTCCTTGAACATTTTCCGAAAAGGGAACGATGAAAATCAGTACCTGCTCGGAAACAACATCAACTCGTCGTCTTTACTGACGGCTTGCGTAAACAAGACCTGGGCACTGTCCATCATCGCATCCCTCATCTACTTCGCAACCAGTCTCTACTTTGTCAGGGCCTATTCGATGACACCCTACAGCAACAAGGACCTTTTCATATCTTGGTCATTTGAGATGGTCTTGATAACCCCGTTCTTCATATTCATGCTGCACCTGTCCCATGTCTCTGATCCAGCGCATCGGTTGCTGGGAGTCCGCTCACTTCTTGAGAAGGGACTGGAGGCACACGAAGTGATGCTTCTGCTCTGCACCTGCGGTATCTTCTGCCAGTCTATCGTGCGCCTGACAGCCGCTGCCGCGTTGCTCCTCCATCAGGATTTCCACAAGCCAGACGAGTGCGCGCTGTTCGGGCTGGCCATCGTCTATTCAATCGTGTGGATCCTCATGGCGTGGCAGATGACGTCGTTCTTGCTACGCGTCGAAAGGCAACCTCCGTCGAGTCTGCTCGAAGTCAAATGGAGCCTCGTGCCCCTGATCTGCATGTCTTGCACCAATGCGACGCAGTGGTTGATTGAGAGTGTGATTGTCGAGAGCTGGCCGGTCCAAACCGCCTACTTCGGCCAAACCACTGGAAAAGTTATCGGCGTATTGTTGGATCCATTCGCTACACTGTATGGCCTCCATGCATCACTCGTTGCCTACCAGGCCTACTGTGTTATCATGAAGCGAGAATTGAATAGGCCAGCTCATGTTGCTGAGCTCGACAACAACGATAACAACACACACTTCTAATTTTGTAGATGTGGTCATGTCAATCTACATTTTAAAAAAAAGGGATAGATGAGTTTTGGTATATACAGAGAGTGCACTTTTTGTCAAACTGAATATTAGTAACCAAAACCTGCACCATAACATTACAATTTTATAGTTATAACTTTATCATGCACGAAAGGTATATAAAATTACAAATGACTAAGTAAAAGACCTATTATCATTAAAAAGGAGCCGTTAAAACACAAGATGGCGCTTCTAAAAGCGCATTAGTTTCACACATTTTTAAATTAAACATTGTGCACGTGAAGTTTTGGTAAACAAATATTGAATAGAGCTCCATCAACAACTATTTAAAAACATCTTTTGTACATTTTTGAAAGGTGTAAGCAAGTTATATTTCTTTTTCAACGACTAGTTCAAAATGTTTGAATTATTGTGGGGCCCCACCATAATTACAAATGGTTATATTTATGAATATTTCAGCTCTTTCTGAACCGATTTTGATCAAATAAAGTTTGTTCTGTCATTAAAATTGTATGCTCTGGCAAATTTGACACTCAGTTTTTCATTACCTCACAATAAAATATTTCTTGAAGCGCCCTCTCTACCAAAACTCAACTAGCACTTTAATCTTCCAACCTTGTTAAAGTACCTGTAATTATAACAAAGTTTTGACAGCACGTGAGTAATTTGATTTATACAAAATGCATTGGAAGTGTAAATGATATTCGGTAACAAATTTAACAATATTATAGCAATTATATTGTAATTACTCTTTCTGTCTTTGTATCAATCTCTCTATTTCTGTCTATACTTCTAAGTGTATACATACCTGAACATTATTAGTGAAAAGTTATTTATTTCTGTCGATTTATGCATAATTATATCGAATGTATAGGACCCGAAGTAAGAACATTAGTTTTCTTGGAGCAATGGAGTTATGCCGAATTAGGCAAATCCTTATGAAATGGCTCATTTGATAATTGATACTTGATGCGATAATCCCTTTGGCAGCTCACACAGGAAGCTATACTGGGATAAAGCGTAAATCATGAGATAATATGATGTTTGTTTGGTATTACAAACACACAAACAAACAAATAAAACAAAATGAACAAACCAAACAAACACTTCTAAAGGGATGTGGGTAGTCATCTTAGCAGCATTATCGTGTTTCCAACTCATGTGATTGTCGTCAAGTCAAGGATACTTGTAATATGTACTGCAGCATGTGTAAATGTTACTCTAGTAAATAAAATAAAAACAATTCTAGGCATGGTATTTGGAATAAATATGTTTTCCTACCACCTCGTACGGGCGTACAGTAATAACAAATCACGATAATCAACGAATGTCCCACAAGAGACTGCGTGGTTAGTTCTAACTGTCTACTGTTGTACTAGTCCGAAACAAATCAGCCAATGTTTCGAGGGTTCTTTGACGATTTTTGTTTTCTCACCTGCTCTATCGTGATGGAGGGGATAGTATGGCGGTATGACGTCATAATATTAAAGGACCCCTACAGAACGAGATGGATTTTTCTGTCTACTGTTGTACATAATGGAATGAACCTTTTTTTAAATGTTACAATATAAATGTGCATCTTTATGCAGTCTATACTAAGAGGAATTCTTTTACTCCCTTTTATATATACAACGACTTAGACTTAATAAAAGAATGATTGTAAAATATGATTATGATATGATTATAATATGATAATTATATGCGATTGGAATATAAATACAAATACATGAGTACTAGTTTGCAACAAGAAAATAATCGCACAATAATGTGCACAAAAGTCAGTTTCATTTATTTGTATTAATCACCCACCTAAAACACTTTTCCTTGCAAGTAATTATACCGTTGCAATAAATAAACTCAAATGATGGGATAAAATTATTCTCCGTTATTGCTTTTGTTATTCCGATCTTTTATATCTATCTAGCTTATGTCTCTCCACTGCAGAAGGAAGGACTCTTCATCACCATTCCATCTTCTTCTATCTTGTGCTAGTCGCATCCATGTAACACCCCCAAATTCTTTGATGTCTACTCTGTCTGCCTCTTCGTCTGGTTTGTGTTATTGGTGTCCAGTTAGTTATATTATTTGTCCATCTATTATCTTTACGTCTTGCAAGGTGGCCTGCCCATCTCCATTTCTTTGTTTTTATTTCCTGTATGATATCCCTGGCATTTGTTTTCTTTCTTAAGTCCTCATTTCTGACCTTGTCTCTTCTTGTAACTCCTACCATAATCCTCTCCATTGCTCTTTCTGTGACTCTAAGCTTCTTTTCCAATTTCTTAGTTGTTGCCCAAGTCTCTGCCCCGTAGGACAGTACCGGAATTATGCATTGATTGAAAATTTGTCTTTTGAGGGAGATTGGAAGATTCTCATCTCGGAGTATAATGCTGAGTTTCCCAAATTTCACCAAGCTAGCTGTATTCTTCGTCGCACATCTCCTGCTGTTTCATTTTCAAGAGTGATGTTTTTACCGAGGTATATGTAACTATCCACCTTCTCAATTGTCATGCCATCAACTGCAATTGTATGGTCTTGTAGCTGGTTGCTCATCATTACTTTAGTCTTTTTAGTGTTCATTTTGAGTCCTGCCTTTTTACTCTCTACGCTCAACTCCTGGATCATCGTCTGTAGTTCCAGAGGATCATGACTAACAAGCAGAATGTCATCTGCAAACCTTAAATGATTCAAATATTCCCCATCTTTTACCATACGCTATTTTACATCTATGTTCATAGTTATCATCATGTGTAAGATAAATAATGTAATAATTGCATTACATACGTATCCTGCTTCCAGCGGCTTCTTTCTTTTGGGACATTTTGTACCTCACCTTCTCGTGACTCATAGGCGTAGGAGACGGGTGGCGTAGGAGGGGGGGGGGGGGGGGAGGGGGCTGCAGCCCCCTGGAGGTTTGAAAATGGTCATATTCACCCAGTATTAACCAAAGGCACCCATCTTTCGATCAAAAGCAAACATATTCGAGCAAACATGTATCATATTCGGGCAAAAGCATGTTATATTCGGGCAAAATCAAGTCATACTCAGGAAAAAAGCATTACAAATAAATAATATTCGGGCTGTAAAATCGTGACAATATTTTTGTTTTGCTTTTCAGGTGAAAATGAGGGAAGAAATAGAGAAGATGGTATTCGGGCAAAAGATCTGGTGCAGGTTTTGGTTACTAAAGTTAAGTTTGCACAATACTCAACTATGCCTTTAAACCAAAATAATGGGGCAAGTGCAGACGTAGCTACGAGGGGGTGGTGGGTGAGGGGGGGGGGGGGGGGGGTGGGCACGGGCCCTCCAATTGTTTGCACCAAACAATACAAACAACTTAGAAAATGTGCTTAAAAATAAAGAAATACACAAGGTGGGCCCCCCCCCCCCCCCAATCAGTCCGACCATTAAATGGGGCGTAGGCCCAAAACGAACTGTGGTATATTAGTCTATAAAGCGACCATGAACGGAGTAAACTATACTGCCAAGTGGGTGCCAATTACTCAAGAACCCGTTTATGTATCATCACATCTGATGTATCAGATGTCAATATATTCACATATGCATATTAAGTCAGTTAATAATTATTACAAACAAACGTCTTTTCGAAAATTGCGCAGCCTTTTGATATTTTATAGCTCGCGAATAATGCTTTAGTCACAGTTTAACTGAGAGGCTAATATCTTCCAAGAGTTTCGCTTTCAATTTAAACATACACATTGATTACTTTCCATTTGGAAACAATCAATAATATAAACACACCTCTTGATGAATGAATGAATTAGAAACAAAGATGTTATTGTATTAATTGACAAGGTCTAGCCTGATGTATTCTTATATCATGAATGGGACCTTGTTTCCCTTTTCATTTTAATTATAAACTTCCACTGATTGGAGACATTATATTTGGTGGAGATTTGTTATGCAGACAATTATGCCGTGGTGATGCGAGCTGCATTATTTGGTCAAAATGATGATTTAGCTATTAACACTTACACGTTACGAGTAATCATCACACGCATTAGAGTCATTCGTGGTCGTTGGTCATTACACGTACTTGCAGCTTGAAGCGTTCAGTCCATTACTGACTATAGATTGTCCGTTAAACTCTTTCTTCTCTGTCCTCCTTTGCTATTGACTAAACGCGTTCACCTTCTGTTAATTTCATAGAAAGCATTTTTTTCTTCTAATATCGCAATAAACACAGACATGGATTTCCACAGCACTTTGTTCCTGTGTCTCCTGTCAAGCTTTGGGATCTGCCTCGTCTTCCTTCCCGTGCTTCCAATCAGTTCCGATCTGGGACCGTCCCATAGCGATAACCTCTACAATGTCGGCCGATGGTGTCTCGCGGTCATGGTCATCGTAGTGGCCGTCCAGGTGATTCGCTTCACCCGGAACAAGAAGCGATATCACCAGCAGCAGTTGGTGTTCTGGCCAACGAGATGCCGACATTGCGCCTTGGCACTTGGCTTCAAGATGGAATGTCCCACTGGACCTACACCATCAGGCGAGGGCGAAAGATTCATTTCGATGTCATCTGCATCGATCTCGTTGGTAGAACATGTAGAATCAAAAGAAGAAGTCGCCCACATTCCTGGAGTCCCCGAGCAATCGCACACGCAACGTCCTGCGAGCAACGTTTGTGCAGACCGATCACCTCTTGCTGGTATGATGTCTCATTTCGTCGACACCGCCACGACATCGCGTGTATGCCACCGAAGACCTGCATCATTTAGTGTCCAGACCTCGCGGTCTTGTCGTCTCGTAAATGTCCACAACGCTGGAATGTCAGCCAATAGCAGTACTTGCAGACACCGGTCCCTGCTCAATGCTTTCATCGTGTTTTCTCTCGTCGCGATGGTCGGTATTCCGTTATCGGCTCTCGGGAAAATTCTTTGCATCGATTACAGCGAAGGGAATATGTTCACACTGGTTAGTGGCATCATCGTCAACTTTCTGTTGCTGGGGCTAATTCCAGTAGCGATGGCGTTTGCGAAGAACTTCTTCGACGCGGTCTTCGTGACGACCAGAGAAAACTTATTCACGATCGGTATCTTTCTAGCCGGATCAATCTGGTTTGCGCTTCTGAAACTAGTTGTCCCAATCAGCAGGCTCATCCAATCACCGCATAGTGAACCAGGCTGCCCGTGTCCAATTAATGGGACTATCAGCAAGTTTTTAAAACATCAGGATATGGTCCTGTGGCCCTACTACGCAGAGTGTGCCATCATAGCAAGTGGAATTCTTTGGCAAGTGTGGACGTCCTTCATTCCGGAATCTGACCCCATGTTGACGGCAATAGATGACATGCCACCTGACTTCCCATCTGACAATTCTCCGTCGCTCATCTCCAACTGCAAGTCTGCTCTAACATCTTTGAACTCCTTGAACATTTTCCGAAAAGGGAACGATGAAAATCAGTACCTGCTCGGAAACAACATCAACTCGTCGTCTTTACTGACGGCTTGCGTAAACAAGACCTGGGCACTGTCCATCATCGCATCCATCATCTACTTCGCAACCAGTCTCTACTTTGTCAGGGCCTATTCGATGACACCCTACAGCAACAAGGACCTTTTCATATCTTGGTCATTTGAGATGGTCTTGATAACCCCGTTCTTCATATTCATGCTGCACCTGTCCCATGTCTCTGATCCAGCGCATCGGTTGCTGGGAGCCCGCTCACTTCTTGAGAAGGGACTGGAGGCACACGAAGTGATGCTTCTGCTCTGCACCTGCGGTATCTTCTGCCAGTCTATCGTGCGCCTGATAGCCGCTGCCGCGTTGCTCATCCATCAGGATTTCCACAAGCCAGACGAGTGCGCGCTGTTCGGGCTGGCCATCGTCTATTCAATCGTGTGGATCCTCATGGCGTGGCAGATGACATCGTTCTTGCTACGCGTCGAAAGGCAACCACCGTCGAGTCTGCTCGAAGTCAAATGGAGCCTCGTGCCCCTGATCTACATGTCATGCACCAACGCGACGCAGTGGTTGATTGAGAGTGTGATTGTCGAGACCTGGCCGGTCCAAACCGCCTACTTCGGCACAAAGACTGGACAAGTTATCGGCGTCTTGTTGGATCCATTCGCTACACTGTATGGCCTCCATGCATCACTCGTTGCCTACCAGGCCTACTGTGCTATCATGGAGAGAGAATTGAATAAGCCAGCTCATGTTGCTGAGCTCGACAACAACGATAACAACACACACTTCTAATTTTGGAGATGTGGTCATGTCATTATAAAAAAAATTCTAAAGGGATAGTTGAGTTTTGGTACAGAGAGTGCACTTCTGGTCAAACTGAATATTAGTAACCAAAACCTGCACCATAACATTACAATTTTATAGTTAAAAATTAATTGTTCATGCACGAAAGGTATACAAAATTACAAATGACTAAGTAAAAGACCTATTATCATTAAAAAGGAGCCGTTAAAACACAAGATGGCGCTTCTAAAAGCGCATTAGTTTCACACATTTTTAAATTTAACATTGTGCACGTGACGTTTTGGTTAAAAAATATTGAATAGAGAGATCATCAACAACTATTTTAGAACATCTTTTGTACATTTTTGAAAGGTGTAAGCATGTTTTATTATTTTTTCAATGACTAGTTCAAAATATTTGAATTATTGTAGGGCCCCACAATAATTACAAATGGTTATATTTATGGATATTTCAGCTCTTTCTGAACCGATTTTGATCAAATAAAGTTTGTTCTGTCATTAAAATTGTATGCTCTGGCAAATTTGACACTCAGTTTTTCATTACCTCACAATAAAATATTTCTTGAAGCGCCCTCTATACCAAAACTCAACTAGCACTTTAATCTTCCAACCTTGTTAAAGTACCTGTAATTATAAGAAAGTTTTGACAGCACGTGAGTAATTTGATTTATACAAAATGCATTGGAAGTGTAAATGATATTCGGTAACAATTTTAACAATATAATAGCAATTATATTGCAATTACTATTTCTGTCTTTGTATCAATCTCTCTATTTCGGTCTTCTAAGTGTATACATACCTGATTAGTGAAAAGTTATTAATTTCGGTCGATTTAATGCATAATTATATCGAATGTATAGGACCCGAAGTAAGAACATTAGTTTTCTTGGAGCAATGGAGTTATGCCGAATTAGGCAAATCCTTATGAAATGGTTCATTTGATAATTGATATTTGTAATATGTACTGCAGCATGTGTAAATGTTACACTGACTAGTAAATAAAATAAAAACAATTCTAGGCATGGTATTTGGAATAAATATGTTTTCCTACCACCTCGTACGGGCGTACAGTAATAACAAATCACGATAATCAACGAATGTCCCACAAGAGACTGCGTGGTTAGTTCTAACTGTCTACTGTTGTACTAGTCCGAAACAAATCAGCCAATGTTTCGAGGGTTCTTTGACGATTTTTGTTTCCTCACCTGCTCTATCGTGATGGAAGGGATAGTACGGCGGTATGACGTCATAATATTAAAGGACCTCTACAGAACGAGATGGATTTGTCTGTCTACTGTTGTACATATTATGGAATGAACCTTTTTTTAAATGTTACAATATAAATGTGCATCTTTATGCAGTCTATACTAAGAGGAAGTCTTTTACTCACTTGTCTCTCTCTATACAATGACTTAGACTTAATAAAAGAATGATTGTAAAATATGATTATGATATGATTATAATATGATAATTATATGCGATTGGAAATCAGTACCTGCTCGGAAACAACATCAACTCGTCGTCTTTACTGACGGCTTGCGTAAACAAGACCTGGGCACTGTCCATCATCGCATCCCTCATCTACTTCGCAACCAGTCTCTACTTTGTCAGGGCCTATTCGATGACACCCTACAGCAACAAAGACCTTTTCATATCTTGGTCATTTGAGATGGTCTTGATAACCCCGTTCTTCATATTCATGCTGCACCTGTCCCATGTCTCTGATCCAGCGCATCGGTTGCTGGGAGTCCGCTCACTTCTTGAGAAGGGACTGGAGGCACACGAAGTGATGCTTCTGCTCTGCACCTGCGGTATCTTCTGCCAGTCTATCGTGCGCCTGACAGCCGCTGCCGCGTTGCTCCTCCATCAGGATTTCCACAAGCCAGACGAGTGCGCGCTGTTCGGGCTGGCCATCGTCTATTCAATCGTGTGGATCCTCATGGCGTGGCAGATGACGTCGTTCCTGCTACGCGTCGAAAGGCAACCTCCGTCGAGTCTGCTCGAAGTCAAATGGAGCCTCGTGCCCCTGATCTACATGTCTTGCACCAATGCGACGCAGTGGTTGATTGAGAGTGTGATTGTCGAGAGCTGGCCGGTCCAAACCGCCTACTTCGGCCAAACCACTGGAAAAGTTATCGGCGTAATGTTGGATCCATTCGCTACACTGTATGGCCTCCATGCATCACTCGTTGCCTACCAGGCCTACTGTGTTATCATGAAGCGAGAATTGAATAGGCCAGCTCATGTTGCTGAGCTCGACAACAACGATAACAACACACACTTCTAATTTTGTAGATGTGGTCATGTCAATCTACATTTTAAAAAAAAGGGATAGATGAGTTTTGGTATATAAAGAGTGCACTTTTTGTCAAACTGAATATTAGTAACCAAAACCTGCTCCATAACATTACAATTTTATAGTTATAACTTTATCATGCACGAAAGGTATATAAAATTACAAATGATTAAGTAAAAGACCTATTGTCATTAAAAAGGAGCCGTTAAAACACAAGATGGCGCTTCTAAAAGCGCATTAGTTTCACACATTTTTAAATTAAACATTGTGCACGTGACGTTTTGGTAAACAAATATTGAATAGAGCTCCATCAACAACTATTTAAAAACATCTTTTGTACATTTTTGAAAGGTGTAAGCAAGTTATATTTCTTTTTCAACGACTAGTTCAAAATGTTTGAATTATTGTGGGGCCCCACCATAATTACAAATGGTTATATTTATGAATATTTCAGCTCTTTCTGAACCGATTTTGATCAAATAAAGTTTGTTCTGTCATTAAAATTGTATGCTCTGGCAAATTTGACACTCAGTTTTTTATTACCTCACAATAAAATATTTCTTGAAGCACCCTCTATACCAAAACTCAACTAGCACTTTAATCTTCCAACCTTGTTAAAGTACCTGTAATTATAATAACGTTTTGACAGCACGTGAGTAATTTGATTTATACAAAATGCATTGGAAGTGTAAATGATATTCGGTAACAAATGTAACAATATTATAGCAATTATATTTCAATTACTCTTTCTGTCTTTGTATCAATCTCTCTATTTCTGTCTTCTAAGTGTATACATACCTGATTAGTGAAAAGTTATTCATTTCGGTCGATATATGCATAATTATATCGAATGTATAGGACCCGAAGTAAGAACATTAGTTTTCTTGGAGCAATGGAGTTATGCCGAATTAGGCAAATCCTTATGAAATGGTTCATTTGATAATTGATACTTGATGCGATAATCCCTTTGGCAGCTCACACAGGAAGCTATACTGGGATAAAGCGTTGTTATCATGAGATAATATGATGTTTGTTTGGTATTAGAAACACACAAACAAACAAATAAAACAAAATGAACAAACCAAACAACCACTTCTAGAAGGATGTGGTCAGTAATCTTAGCAGCATTATCGTTTTTTCCGACTTTGTGATTGTCGTCAAGTCAAGGATACTTGTAAATTGTATTGTAAATGTTACGCTAGTAAACAAAAAACAATTCTAGGTATAGTATTTGGGATACTTATGTTTTCCTACCACCCCGTACGGGCGTACAATAATAACAAAGTACGATAATCAACGAATGTCCCACAAGAGACTGCGTGGTTAGTTCTAACTGTCTACTGTTGTACTAGTCCGAAAAATCAGCCAATGTTTCGAGGGTTCTTTGACGATTTTTGTTTCCTCACCTGCTCTATCGTGATGGAAGGGATAGTACGGCGGTATGACGTCATAATATTAAAGGACCTCTACAGAACGAGATGGATTTTTCTGTCTACTGTTGTACAAATTATGGAATGAACCTTTTTTTAATGTTACCATATAAATGTGCATCTTTATGCTGTCTAAACTAATAGAGGAATTCGTTTACTCACTTGTCTCTCTCTATACAATGACTTAGACTTAATAAAAGAATGATTGTAAAATATGATTATGATATGATTATAATATGATAATTATATGCGGTTGGAATAAAAATACAAATACATGAATACTATTTTGCAACAAGAAAATAATCGCACAATAATGTGCACAAAAGTCAGTTTCATTTATTTGTATTAATCACCCACCTAAAATACTTTTCCATGCAAGTAATTTTATCGTTGCAATAAATAAACTCAAATGATTGGATACAATTATTCTCCGGTGTTATCGCCTTTGTTATTCCGTTCTTTTACCATACACACCATTTGAAATCCATGTTCATAGTAATCATCATGTGTAAGTTAAAGGGATCTAGTAACTTTGTTGACATGTGCAAAAAGTGATGAGTGGTTAATACTATTGTTATCTGATATGTCCACTGGGTGTTGTGTGAACATTTCAAGTTAAATGGACGTTATGACTGAGTAATGAGCGAAAATGCTAAGTGATATTCACTAACTCATTGCACTCACTTTGTACATGGTTTTCGCGGTCCAGTGGATAATTTAATATCTGAACACTTCAATCGTAAATATCTGTTTAACGAAAGCTGTCCCTTGCTTTTATTGTACAAATACAACACGGTATGAGAGTGCCGCTATAATTCCAATTGGATTCCGAGGATTTGGACAATGTTACTAAGTCCCTTTAATCCCGCTTCCAGCGGCTTCTTTCTTTTGGGACATTTTGTACCTCACCTCCTTGTGACTCATAGGCGCAGTAGGCGGGATGGCCTAGAGGGGTGGGGGAGGGGGGCTGGGGGCTGCAGCCCCCTGGAGGTTTCATATCAACGGATAGTGGAAACGAATGCCCAACGAATACAATTTGCGAAATGCAATTATCCGGTAATAAAAGTCGTCTCCATTGCTTCATGTACAAACACATAGAACAACTTACATCACCCGACAAGAAACGGACAAGAAACGTATACGAACGGAGACGAACGGATGGAAAATTTAGCTCACCGTTTGACATCCGTTTACTCAGTCCGGTGACAAGTGACCGCGGGCTATAAGGGATAATATAGCATTTTCATCCTAATAAATAAGCTGTTAAACGGTGAAATTATGCACACAATAATAATGGAAATGATGATTAGCAAGCTCGTTTATGCAAGCTTATTATGCCTCACAATTGCAGGAAGGGAAAGAGAAAAAGAGGGACGCAGAAGAAAAGATGGAGAGATGAACTAACATGATACAAGGGAACAGCCACATGGACTAGGATAGCTAGAGATATAGAAGAGAATAGAAATATCATGAGGAGGGCTTTGTCCAACGCCTGGATGAAGATATATTATATATATTACAGACAAGGAAATAGCTGCCAACGTAATCTTCGTAATCCAAAGTAGCATAAGTCATTAGTAAGGGCCCGCGGTCACATATCACCGGATAGCGTAAACGGATGCCCGACGGAGATTAAAATTTCCAATCCGTCTTGTCTGTTCGTATGCGTTTCTTGTCCGTTCCTTGTCAGGCGATGTACGATGTTCTATCCGGCGGAATGTTTTGTCCATGAAGCAATGGAAACGACTTTCACCACCGGATAATTTGATTTTGCAAATTTCATATTCGTCGGGCATTAAGTTTACGCTTTCCGGTGATATGTGACCAGGCCTAAAACAATTTATCAAAAATTTACAATTAACTACATTAAACTGTAAGTTAATGTTAGAAATAAGTGAGGTATTACTTCACACTTTAACCAAGCTGAGTGGGAGGACACATTTGATAACATAATGAATGTGAAAGTCAGTTGGCAGTCAGATATTATAAACGACATGCAGCATATTTGTATTTGGACGTTCTTGTGAACAGCAGATAAGAGTAATTCTGCTACGTTTCATCAAACATGTTTGGTCTTTTAGGAGTATACCAGTCGAACAAACGGAAATAAATTCTCATGCACTTATGTGGAATTAATGCGATGCATTACGTTACATCGGGTAATTATGTGCCTACATTTTCTTGCAACCACATGACTATGGTGTCGAGTTCAGAAAAGCTTATAACGTTAACTAGTGAAATTCACGACAATTTCTGCCACTTCGCCGACGAACCTCAAGTCTAATACAAGAAAAAAAAGATGAATGAATAAATTAGAAACAAAGATGTTATTGTATTTCAATTGACAAGGTCTAGCCTGATTTATTCTTGTATCATGAATGGGACGCTGTTTCCCTTTTCATTTTAATTATAAACTTTCACTGATTGGAGACATTATATTTGGTGAAGATTTGTTATGCAAAAAATTATGCGCCGTGGTGATGCGAGCTGCATTATTGGTCAAAATGATGATTTAGCTATTAACACTTATACGTTACGAGTAATCATCACACGCATTAGAGTCCTTCGTGGTCGTTGGTCATTACACGTACTTGCAGCTTGAAGCGTTCAGTCCATTACTGACTATTGGTTGTCCGTTAAACTCTTTCTTCTCTGTCCTCATTTGCTATTGACTAAACGCGTTCACCTTCTGTTAATTTCACAGAGAGCATTTTTTCTTCTTCTAATATCGCAACAAACACAGACATGAATTTCCACAGCACTTTGTTCCTGTGTCTCCTGTCAAGCTTGGGGATCTGCCTCGTCTTCCTTCCCGTGCTTCCAATCAGTTCCGATCTGGGACCGTCCCACAGCGAGAACCTCTACAATGTCAGCCGATGGAGTCTCGCGGTCATGGTCATCGTCATGACCGTCCAGGTGATTCGCTTCACCCGGAACAAGAAGCGATATCATCAACAGCAGTTAGTGTTCTGGCCTACAAGATGCCGACACTGCGCCTTAGCACTTGGCTTCAAGATGGGATGTCCCACTGGACCTACACCATCAGGCGAGGGCGAAAGATTCATTTCGATGTCATCTGCATCGATCAACACGTTGGTAGAACATGTAGAATCAAAAGAAGTAGTCGCCCCCATTCCTGGAGTCCCCAAGCAATCGCACACGCAACGTCCTGCGAGCAACGTTTGTGCAGACCGATCACCTCTTGCTGGTATGACGTCTCATTTCGTCGACACCGCCACGACATCGCGTGTATGCAACCGAAGACCTGCATCATATAGTGTCCAGACCTCGCGGTCTTGTCGTCTCGTAAATGTCCACAACGCTGGAATGTCAGCCAATAGCAGCACTTGCAGACACCGGTCCCTGCTCAATGCTTTCATCGTGTTTTCTCTCGTCGCAATGGTCGGTATTCCGTTATCGGCTCTCGGGAAAATTCTTTGCATCAATTACAAGGAAGGGAATATGTTCACACTGGTTAGTGGCATCATCACCAACTTTCTGTTGCTGGGGCTAATTCCAGTAGCGATAGTGTTTGCGAAGAACTTCTTCGACGCGGTCTTCGTGACGACCAGAGAAAACTTAATGACGATCGGTATCTTTCTAGCCGGATCAATCTGGTTTGCGCTTCTGAAACTAGTTGTCCCAATCAGCAGGCTCATCCAATCACCGCATAGTGAACCAGGCTGCCCGTGTGCAATTAATGGGACTATCGGCACGTTTTTAAAATATCAGGATATGGTCCTGTGGCCCTACTACGCAGAGTGTGCCATCATAGCAAGTGGAATTCTTTGGCAAGTGTGGACGTCCTTCATTCCGGAATCTGACCCCATGTTGACGGCAATAGATGACATGCCACCTGACTTCCCATCTGACAATTCTCCGTCGCTCATCTCCAACTGCAAGTCTGCTCTAACATCTTTGAACTCCTTGAACATTTTCCGAAAAGGGAACGATGAAAATCAGTACCTGCTCGGAAACAACATCAACTCGTCGTCTTTACTGACGGCTTGCGTAAACAAGACCTGGGCACTGTCCATCATCGCATCCCTCATCTACTTCGCAACCAGTCTCTACTTTGTCAGGGCCTATTCGATGACACCCTACAGCAACAAGGGCCTTTTCATATCTTGGTCATTTGAGATGGTCTTGATAACCCCGTTCTTCATATTCATGCTGCACCTGTCCCATGTCTCTGATCCAGCGCATCGGTTGCTGGGAGTCCGCTCACTTCTTGAGAAGGGACTGGAGGCACACGAAGTGATGCTTCTGCTCTGCACCTGCGGTATCTTCTGCCAGTCTATCGTGCGCCTGACAGCCGCTGCCGCGTTGCTCCTCCATCAGGATTTCCACAAGCCAGACGAGTGCGCGCTTTTCGGGCTGGCCATCGTCTATTCAATCGTGTGGATCCTCATGGCGTGGCAGATGACATCGTTCTTGCTACGCGTCGAAAGGCAACCTCCGTCGAGTCTGCTCGAAGTAAAATGGAGCCTCGTGCCCCTGATCTACATGTCTTGCACCAATGCGACGCAGTGGTTGATTGAGAGTGTGATTGTCGAGAGCTGGCCGGTCCAAACCGCGTACTTCGGCCAAACCACTGGAAAAGTTATCGGCGTATTGTTGGATCCATTCGCTACACTGTATGGCCTCCATGCATCACTCGTTGCCTACCAGGCCTACTGTGTTATCATGAAGCGAGAATTGAATAGGCCAGCTCATGTTGCTGAGCTCGACAACAACGATAACAACACACACTTCTAATTTTGTAGATGTGGTCATGTCAATCTACATTAAAAAAAAAAAGGGATAGATGAGTTTTGGTATATACAAAGAGTGCACTTTTTGTCAAACTGAATATTAGTAACCAAAACCTGCACCATAACATTACAATTTTATAGTTATAACTTTATCATGCACGAAAGGTATATAAAATTACAAATGACTAAGTAAAAGACCTATTATCATTAAAAAGGAGCCGTTAAAACACAAGATGGCGCTTCTAAAAGCGCATTAGTTTCACACATTTTAAAATTAAACATTGTGCACGTGACGTTTTGGTAAGCAAATATTGAATAGAGCTCCATCAACAACTATTTAAAAACATCTTTTGTACATTTTTGAAAGGTGTAAGCAAGTTATATTTCTTTTTCAACGACTAGTTCAAAATGTTTGAATTATTGTGGGGCCCCACCATAATTACAAGTGGTTATATTTATGAATATTTCAGCTCTTTCTGAACCGATTTTGATCAAATAAAGTTTGTTCTGTCATTAAAATTGTATGCTCTGGCAAATTTGACACTCAGTTTTTCATTACCTCACAATAAAATATTTCTTGAAGCGCCCTCTATACCAAAACTCAACTAGCACTTTAATCTTCCAACCTTGTTAAAGTACCTGTAATTATAATAACCTTTTGACAGCACGTGAGTAATTTGATTTATACAAAATGCATTGGAAGTGTAAATGATATTCGGTAACAAATGTAACAATATTATAGCAATTATATTGCAATTACTCTTTCTGTCTTTGTATCAATCTCTCTATTTCTGTCTTCTAAGTGTATACATACCTGATTAGTGAAAAGTTATTCATTTCGGTCGATATATGCATAATTATATCGAATGTATAGGACCCGAAGTAAGAACATTAGTTTTCTTGGAGCATGGAGTTATGCCGAATTAGGCAAATCCTTATGAAATGGTTCATTTGATAATTGATACTTGATGCGATAATCCCTTTGGCAGCTCACACAGTAAGCTATACTGGGATAAAGCGTAAATCATGAGATAATATGATGTTTGTTTGGTATTACAAACACACAAACAAACAAATAAAACAAAATGAACAAACCAAACAACCACTTCTAGAAGGATGTGGTCAGTAATCTTAGCAGCATTATCGTTTTTCCGACTTTGTGATTGTCGTCAAGTCAAGGATACTTGTAAATTGTATTGTAAATGTCACGCTAGTAAACAAAAAACAATTCTAGGTAAAGTATTTGGGATACTTATGTTTTCCTACCCGTCAATCAGCCAATGTTTCGAGGGTTCTTTGACGATTTTTGTTTCCTCACCTGCTCTATCGTGATGGAAGGGATAGTACGGCGGTATGACGTCATTATATTAAAGGACCTCTACAGAACGAGATGGATTTTTCTGTCTACTGTTGTACAAATTATGGAATGAACCTTTTTTAAATGTTACCATATAAATGTGCATCTTTATGCTGTCTAAACTAATAGAGGAATTCTTTTACTCACTTGTCTCTCTCTATACAATGACTTAGACTTAATAAAGATTGATTGTAAAATATGATTATGATATGATTATAATATGATAATTATATGCGGTTGGAATAAAAATACAAATACATGAATACTATTTTGCAACAAGAAAATAATCGCACAATAATGTGCACAAAAGTCAGTTTCATTTATTTGTATTAATCACCCACCTAAAATACTTTTCCATGCAAGTAATTATATCGTTGCAATAAATAAACTCAAATGATTGGATACAATTATTCTCCGGTGTTATCGCCTTTGTTATTCCGTTCTTTTACCATACACACCATTTGACATCCATGTTCATAGTAATCATCATGTGTAAGTTAAAGGGATCTAGTAACTTTGTTGACATGTGCAAAAAGTGATGAGTGGTTAATACAATGTATACTATTGTTATCTGATATGTCCACTGGGTGTTGTGTGAACATTTCAAGTTAAATGGACGTTATGACTGAGTAATGAGCGAAAATGCTAAGTGATATTCACTAACTCATTGCACTCACTTTGTACATGGTTTTCGCGGTCCAGTGGATAATTTAATATCTGAACACTTCAATCGTAAATATCTGTTTAACGAAAGCTGTCCCTTGCTTTTATTGTACAAATACAACACGGTATGAGAGTGCCGCTATAATTCCAATTGGATTCCGAGGATTTGGACAATGTTACTAAGTCCCTTTAATCCCGCTTCCAGCGGCTTCTTTCTTTTGGGACATTTTGTACCTCACCTCCTTGTGACTCATAGGCGTAGTAGGCGGGATGGCCTAGAGGGGTGGGGGAGGGGGGCTGGGGGCTGCAGCCCCCTGGAGGTTTCATATCAACGGATAGTGGAAACGAATGCCCAACGAATACAATTTGCGAAATGCAATTATCCGGTAATGAAAGTCGTCTCCATTGCTTCATGTACAAACACATAGAACAACTTACATCACCCGACAAGAAACGGACAAGAAACGTATACGAACGGAGACGAACGGATGGAAAATTTAGCTCACCGTTTGACATCCGTTTACTCAGTCCGGTGACAAGTGACCGCGGGCTATAAGGGATAATATAGCATTTTCATCCTAATAAATAAGCTGTTAAACGGTGAAATTATGCACACAATAATAATGGAAATGATGATTAGCAAGCTCGTTTATGCAAGCTTATTATGCCTCACAATTGCAGGAAGGGAAAGAGAAAAAGAGGGACGCAGAAGAAAAGATGGAGAGATGAACTAACATGATACAAGGGAACAGCCACATGGACTAGGATAGCTAGAGATAGAAGAGAATAGAAATATCATGAGGAGGGCTTTGTCCAACGCCTGGATGAAGATATATTATATATATTACAGACAAGGAAATAGCTGCCAACGTAATCTTCGTAATCCAAAGTAGCATAAGTCATTAGTAAGGGCCGCGGTCACATATCACCGGATAGCGTAAACGGATGCCCGACGGAGATTAAAATTTCCAATCCGTCGTGTCTGTTCGTATGCGTTTCTTGTCCGTTCCTTGTCAGGCGATGTACGATGTTCTATCCGGCGGAATGTTTTGTCCATGAAGAAATGGAAACGACTTTCACCACCGGATAATTTGATTTTGCAAATTTCATATTCGTCGGGCATTAAGTTTACGCTTTCCGGTGATATGTGACCAGGCCTTAAACAATTTATCAAAAATTTACAATGAACTACATTAAACTGTAAGTTAATGTTAGAAATAAGTGAGGTATTACTTCACACTTTAACCAAGCTGAGTGGGAGGACACATTTGATAACATAATGAATGTGAAAGTCAGTTGGCAGTCAGATATTATAAACGACATGCAGCATATTTGTATTTGGACGTTCTTGTGAACAGCAGATAAGAGTAATTCTGCTACGTTTCATCAAACATGTTTGGTCTTTTAGGAGTATACCAGTCGAACAAACGGAAATAAATTCTCATGCACTTATGTGGAATTAATGCGATGCATTACGTTACATCGGGTAATTATGTGCCTACATTTTCTTGCAACCACATGACTATGGTGTCGAGTTCAGAAAAGCTTATAACGTTAACTAGTGAAATTCACGACAATTTCTGCCACTTCGCCGACGAACCTCAAGTCTAATACAAGAAAAAAAAGATGAATGAATGAATTAGAAACAAAGATGTTATTGTATTTCAATTGACAAGGTCTAGCCTGATTTATTCTTGTATCATGAATGGGACGCTGTTTCCCTTCATTTTAATTATAAACTTTCACTGATTGGAGACATTATATTTGGTGAAGATTTGTTATGCAAAAAATTATGCGCCGTGGTGATGCGAGCTGCATTATTGGTCAAAATGATGATTTAGCTATTAACACTTATACGTTACGAGTAATCATCACACGCATTAGAGTCCTTCGTGGTCGTTGGTCATTACACGTACTTGCAGCTTGAAGCGTTCAGTCCATTACTGACTATTGGTTGTCCGTTAAACTCTTTCTTCTCTGTCCTCATTTGCTATTGACTAAACGCGTTCACCTTCTGTTAATTTCACAGAGAGCATTTTTTCTTCTTCTAATATCGCAACAAGCACAGACATGAATTTCCACAGCACTTTGTTCCTGTGTCTCCTGTCAAGCTTGGGGATCTGCCTCGTCTTCCTTCCCGTGCTTCCAATCAGTTCCGATCTGGGACCGTCCCATAGCGATAACCTCTACAATGTCGGCCGATGGTGTCTCGCGGTCATGGTCATCGTAGTGGCCGTCCAGGTGATTCGCTTCACCCGGAACAAGAAGCGATATCACCAGCAGCAGTTGGTGTTCTGGCCAACGAGATGCCGACATTGCGCCTTGGCACTTGGCTTCAAGATGGAATGTCCCACTGGACCTACACCATCAGGCGAGGGCGAAAGATTCATTTCGATGTCATCTGCATCGATCAACACGTTGGTAGAACATGTAGAATCAAAAGAAGAAGTCGCCCACATTCCTGGAGTCCCCGAGCAATCGCACACGCAACGTCCTGCGAGCAACGTTTGTGCAGACCGATCACCTCTTGCTGGTATGACGTCTCATTTCGTCGACACCGCCACGACATCGCGTGTATGCCACCGAAGACCTGCATCATTTAGTGTCCAGACCTCGCGGTCTTGTCGTCTCGTAAATGTCCACAACGCTGGAATGTCAGCCAATAGCAGTACTTGCAGACACCGGTCCCTGCTCAATGCTTTCATCGTGTTTTCTCTCGTCGCGATGGTCGGTATTCCGTTATCGGCTCTCGGGAAAATTCTTTGCATCGATTACAGCGAAGGGAATATGTTCACACTGGTTAGTGGCATCATCGTCAACTTTCTGTTGCTGGGGCTAATTCCAGTAGCGATGGCGTTTGCGAAGAACTTCTTCGACGCGGTCTTCGTGACGACCAGAGAAAACTTATTGACGATCGGTATCTTTCTAGCCGGATCAATCTGGTTTGCGCTTCTGAAACTAGTTGTCCCAATCAGCAGGCTCATCCAATCACCGCATAGTGAACCAGGCTGCCCGTGTCCAATTAATGGGACTATCAGCAAGTTTTTAAAACATCAGGATATGGTCCTGTGGCCCTACTACGCAGAGTGTGCCATCATAGCAAGTGGAATTCTTTGGCAAGTGTGGACGTCCTTCATTCCGGAATCTGACCCCATGTTGACGGCAATAGATGACATGCCACCTGATTTCCCATCTGACAATTCTCCGTCGCTCATCTCCAACTGCAAGTCTGCTCTAACATCTTTGAACTCCTTGAACATTTTCCGAAAAGGGAACGATGAAAATCAGTAACTGCTCGGAAACAACATCAACTCGTCGTCTTTACTGACGGCTTGCGTAAACAAGACCTGGGCACTGTCCATCATCGCATCCATCATCTACTTCGCAACCAGTCTCTACTTTGTCAGGGCCTATTCGATGACACCCTACAGCAACAAGGACCTTTTCATATCTTGGTCATTTGAGATGGTCTTGATAACCCCGTTCTTCATATTCATGCTGCACCTGTCCCATGTCTCTGATCCAGCGCATCGGTTGCTGGGAGCCCGCTCACTTCTTGAGAAGGGACTGGAGGCACACGAAGTGATGCTTCTGCTCTGCACCTGCGGTATCTTCTGCCAGTCTATCGTGCGCCTGATAGCCGCTGCCGCGTTGCTCATCCATCAGGATTTCCACAAGCCAGACGAGTGCGCGCTGTTCGGGCTGGCCATCGTCTATTCAATCGTGTGGATCCTCATGGCGTGGCAGATGACATCGTTCTTGCTACGCGTCGAAAGGCAACCACCGTCGAGTCTGCTCGAAGTCAAATGGAGCCTCGTGCCCCTGATCTACATGTCATGCACCAACGCGACGCAGTGGTTGATTGAGAGTGTGATTGTCGAGACCTGGCCGGTCCAAACCGCCTACTTCGGCACAAAGACTGGACAAGTTATCGGCGTCTTGTTGGATCCATTCGCTACACTGTATGGCCTCCATGCATCACTCGTTGCCTACCAGGCCTACTGTGCTATCATGGAGAGAGAATTGAATAAGCCAGCTCATGTTGCTGAGCTCGACAACAACGATAACAACACACACTTCTAATTTTGGAGATGTGGTCATGTCATTATAAAAAAATTTCTAAAGGGATAGTTGAGTTTTGGTACAGAGAGTGCACTTCTGGTCAAACTGAATATTAGTAACCAAAACCTGCACCATAACATTACAATTTTATAGTTAAAAATTAATTGTTCATGCACGAAAGGTATACAAAATTACAAATGACTAAGTAAAAGACCTATTATCAGTAAAAAGGAGCCGTTAAAACACAAGATGGCGCTTCTAAAAGCGCATTAGTTTCACACATTTTTAAATTTAACATTGTGCACGTGACGTTTTGGTTAAAAAATATTGAATAGAGAGATCATCAACAACTATTTTAGAACATCTTTTGTACATTTTTGAAAGGTGTAAGCATGTTTTATTATTTTTTCAATGACTAGTTCAAAATATTTGAATTATTGTAGGGCCCCACAATAATTACAAATGGTTATATTTATGGATATTTCAGCTCTTTCTGAACCGATTTTGATCAAATAAAGTTTGTTCTGTCATTAAAATTGTATGCTCTGGCAAATTTGACACTCAGTTTTTCATTACCTCACAATAAAATATTTCTTGAAGCGCCCTCTATACCAAAACTCAACTAGCACTTTAATCTTCCAACCTTGTTAAAGTACCTGTAATTATAAGAAAGTTTTGACAGCACGTGAGTAATTTGATTTATACAAAATGCATTGGAAGTGTAAATGATATTCGGTAACAATTTTAACAATATAATAGCAATTATATTGCAATTACTATTTCTGTCTTTGTATCAATCTCTCTATTTCGGTCTTCTAAGTGTATACATACCTGATTAGTGAAAAGTTATTAATTTCGGTCGATTTAATGCATAATTATATCGAATGTATAGGACCCGAAGTAAGAACATTAGTTTTCTTGGAGCAATGGAGTTATGCCGAATTAGGCAAATCCTTATGAAATGGTTCATTTGATAATTGATACTTGTAATATGTACTGCAGCATGTGTAAATGTTACACTGACTAGTAAATAAAATAAAAACAATTCTAGGCATGGTATTTGGAATAAATATGTTTTCCTACCACCTCGTACGGGCGTACAGTAATAACAAATCACGATAATCAACGAATGTCCCACAAGAGACTGCGTGGTTAGTTCTAACTGTCTACTGTTGTACTAGTCCGAAACAAATCAGCCAATGTTTCGAGGGTTCTTTGACGATTTTTGTTTCCTCACCTGCTCTATCGTGATGGAAGGGATAGTACGGCGGTATGACGTCATAATATTAAAGGACCTCTACAGAACGAGATGGATTTGTCTGTCTACTGTTGTACATATTATGGAATGAACCTTTTTTCAAATGTTACAATATAAATGTGCACCTTTATGCAGTCTATAGTAAGAGGAAGTCTTTTACTCCCTTGTATCTATACAACGACTTAGACTTAATAAAAGAATGATTGTAAAATATGATTATGATATGATTATAATATGATAATTATATGCGATTGGAATATAAATACAAATACATGAGTACTAGTTTGCAACAAGAAAATAATCGCACAATAATGTGCACAAAAGTCAGTTTCATTTATTTGTATTAATCACCCACTTAAAATACTTTTCCTTGCAAGTAATTATACCGTTGCAATAAATAAACTCAAATGAATGGATAAGATTATTCTCCGTTATTGCTTTTGTTATTCCGATCTTTTCTATCTATCTAGCCTCTGTCACTCCACTGCATAACGAAGGCCTCTTCATCACCATTCCATCTTCTTCTATCTTGTGCTAGTCGCATCCATGTAACACCCCCAAATTCTTTGATGTCTACTCTGTCTGGTTTGTGTTATTGGTGTCCAGTTAGTTATATTATGTGTCCATCTATTATCTTTACGTCTTGCAAGGTGGCCTGCCCATCTCCATTTCTTTGTTTTTATTTCCTGTATGATATCCCTGGCATTTGTTTTCTTTCTTAAGTCCTCATTTCTGACCTTGTCTCTTCTTGTAACTCCTACCATAATCCTCTCCATTGCTCTTTCTGTGACTCTAAGCTTCTTTTCCAATTTCTTAGTTGTTGCCCAAGTCTCTGCCCCGTAGGACAGTACCGGAATTATGCATTGATTGAAAATTTGTCTTTTGAGGGAGATTGGAAGATTCTCATCTCGGAGTATAATGCTGAGTTTCCCAAATTTCACCCAAGCTAGCTGTATTCTTCGTCGCACTTCTCCTGCTGTTTCATTTTCAAGAGTGATGTTTTTACCGATGTATATGTAACTATCCACCTTCTCAATTGTCATGCCATCAACTGCAATTGTATGGTCTTGTAGCTGGTTGCTCATCATTACTTTAGTCTTTTTAGTGTTCATTTTGAGTCCTGCCTTTTTACTCTCTACGCTCAACTCCTGGATCATCGTCTGTAGTTCCAGAGGATCATGACTAACAAGCAGAATGTCATCTGCAAACCTTAAATGATTCAAATATTCCCCATCTTTTACCATACGCTATTTTACATTTATGTTCATAGTTATCATCATGTGTAAGATAAATAATGTAATAATTGCATTACATACGTATCCTGCTTCCAGCGGCTTCTTTCTTTTGGGACATTGTGTACCTCACCTTCTCGTGACTCATAGGCGTAGGAGACGGGGTGGCGTAGGGGGGGGGGGGGCTGCAGCCCCCTGGAGGTTTGAAAACGGTCATATTCACCCAGCATTAACCAAAGGCACCCATCTTTCGATCAAAAGCAAACATATTCGAGCAAACATGTATCATATTCGGGCAAAAGCATGTTATATTCGGGCAAAATCAAGTCATACTCGGGAAAAAAGCATTACAAATAAATAATATTCGGGCTGTAAAATCGTGACAATATTTTTGTTTTGCTTTTCAGGTGAAAATGAGGAAGAAATAGAGAAGATGGTATTCGGGAAAAAGATCTGGTGCAGGTTTTGGTTACTAAAGTTAAGTTTGCACAATACTCAACTATGCCTTTAAACCAAAATAATGGGGCAAGTGCAGACGTAGCTACGAGGGGGTGGTGGGTGAGGGGGGGGGGGGGGGGGGGGGGGTGGGCACGGGCCCTCCAATTGTTTGCACCAAACAATACAAACAACTTAGAAAATGTGCTTAAAAATAAAGAAATACACAAGGTGGGCCCCCCCCCCCCCCCCCCCCCCCAATCAGTCCGACCATTAAATGGGGCGTAGGCCCAAAACGAACTGTGGTATATTAGTCTATAAAGCGACCATGAACGGAGTAAACTATACTGCCAAGTGGGTGCCAATTACTCAAGAACCCGTTTATGTATCATCACAACTGATGTATCAGATGTCAATATATTCACATATGCATATTAAGTCAGTTAATAATTATTACAAACAAACGTCTTTTCGAAAATTGCGCAGCCTTTTGATATTTTATAGCTCGCGAATAATGCTTTAGTCACAGTTCAACTGAGAGGCTAATATCTTCCAAGAGTTTCGCTTTCAATTTAAACATACACATTGATTACTTTCCATTTGGAAACAATCAATAATATAAACACACCTCTTGATGAATGAATGAATTAGAAACAAAGATGTTATTGTATTAATTGACAAGGTCTAGCCTGATGTATTCTTATATCATGAATGGGACCTTGTTTCCCTTTTCATTTTAATTATAAACTTCCACTGATTGGAGACATTATATTTGGTGGAGATTTGTTATGCAGAAAATTATGCGCCGTGGTGATGCGAGCTGCATTATTTGGTCAATATGATGATTTAGCTTTAAACACTTATACGTTACGAGTAATCATCACACGCATTAGAGTCCTTCGTGGTCGTTGGTCATTACACGTACTTGCAGCTTGAAGCGTTCAGTCCATTACTGACTATTGATTGTCCGTTAAACCCTTTCTTCTCTGTCCTCATTTGCTATTGACTAAACGCGTTCACCTTCTGTTAATTTCACAGAGAGCATTTTTTCTTCTTCTAATATCGCAACAAACACAGACATGGATTTCCACAGCACTTTGTTCCTGTGTCTCCTGTCAAGCTTGGGGATCTGCCTCGTCTTCCTTCCCGTGCTTCCAATCAGTTCCGATCTGGAACCGTCTCACAGCGAGATCCTCTACAATGTCAGCCGATGGTGTCTAACGGTCATGGTCATCGTCATGACCGTCCAGGTGATTCGCTTCACCCGGAACAAGAAGCGATATCATCAACAGCAGTTAGTGTTCTGGCCTACAAGATGCCGACACTGCGCCTTAGCACTTGGCTTCAAGATGGGATGTCCCACTGGACCTACACCCTCAGGCGAGGGCGAAAGATTCATTTCGATGTCATCTGCATCGATCAACACGTTGGTAGAACATGTAGAATCCAAAGAAGTAGTCGCCCCCATTCCTGGAGTCCCCGAGCAATCGCACACGCAACGTCCTGCGAGCAACGTTTGTGCAGACCGATCACCTCTTGCTGGTATGACGTCTCATTTCGTTGACACCGCCACGACATCGCGTGTATGCCACCGAAGACCTGTATCATTTAGTGTCCAGACCTCGCGGTCTTGTCGTCTCGTAAATGTTCACAACGCTGGAATGTCAGCCAATAGCAGCACTTGCAGACACCGGTCCCTGCTCAATGCTTTCATCGTGTTTTCTCTCGTCGCAATGGTCGGTATTCCGTTATCGGCTCTCGGGAAAATTCTTTGCATCAATTACAAGGAAGGGAATATGTTCACACTGGTTAGTGGCATCATCGCCAACTTTCTGTTGCTGGGGCTAATTCCAGTAGCGATGGTGTTTGCGAAGAACTTCTTCGACGCGGTCTTCGTGACGACCAGAGAAAACTTATTGACGATCGGTATCTTTCTAGCCGGATCAATCTGGTTTGCGCTTATGAAACTAGTTGTCCCAATCAGCAGGCTCATCCAATCACCGCATAGTGAACCAGGCTGCCCGTGTGCAATTAATGGGACTATCGGCAAGTTTTTTAAATATCAGGATATGGTCCTGTGGCCCTACTACGCAGAGTGTGCCATCATAGCAAGTGGAATTCTTTGGCAAGTGTGGACGTCCTTCATTCCGGAATCTGACCCCATGTTGACGGCAATAGATGACATGCCACCTGACTTCCCATCTGACAATTCTCCGTCGCTCATCTCCAACTGCAAGTCTGCTCTAACATCTTTGAACTACTTGAACATTTTCCGAAAAGGGAACGATGAAAATCAGTACCTGCTCGGAAACAACATCAACTCGTCGTCTTTACTGACGGCTTGCGTAAACAAGACCTGGGCACTGTCTATCATCGCATCCATCATCTACTTCGCAACCAGTCTCTACTTTGTCAGGGCCTATTCGATGACACCCTACAGCAACAAGGACCTTTTCATATCTTGGTCATTTGAGATGGTCTTGATAACCCCGTTCTTCATATTCATGCTGCACCTGTCCCATGTCTCTGATCCAGCGCATCGGTTGCTGGGAGTCCGCTCACTTCTTGAGAAGGGACTGGAGGCACACGAAGTGATGCTTCTGCTCTGCACCTGCGGTATCTTCTGCCAGTCTATCGTGCGCCTGACAGCCGCTGCCGCGTTGCTCCTCCATCAGGATTTCCACAAGCCAGACGAGTGCGCGCTGTTCGGGCTGGCCATCGTCTATTCAATCGTGTGGATCCTCATGGCGTGGCAGATGACGTCGTTCTTGCTACGCGTCGAAAGGCAACCTCCGTCGAGTCTGCTCGAAGTCAAATGGAGCCTCGTGCCCCTGATCTACATGTCTTGCACCAATGCGACGCAGTGGTTGATTGAGAGTGTGATTGTCGAGAGCTGGCCGGTCCAAACCGCCTACTTCGGCCAAACCACTGGAAAAGTTATCGGCGTATTGTTGGATCCATTCGCTACACTGTATGGCCTCCATGCATCACTCGTTGCCTACCAGGCCTACTGTGTTATCATGAAGCGAGAATTGAATAGGCCAGCTCATGTTGCTGAGCTCGACAACAACGATATCAACACACACTTCTAATTTTGTAGATGTGGTCATGTCAATCTACATTTAAAAAAAAAGGGGATAGATGAGTTTTTGTATATACAGAGAGTGCACTTTTTGTCAAACTGAATATTAGTAACCAAAACCTGCACCATAATATTACAATTTTATAGTTATAACTTTATCATGCACGAAAGGTATATAAAACTAGAAGGCCGACAAAGTCAGCATACCCACGCCTCCCATTAGCCCTGTTCTACCCCTTCGTCGGCCTCAACCCTGTTTTGCTTACCGCAGGCTAACCAGCGCGTTTTAGGCACGATTTGGTGAAAATGCCTAGGCCAGGGTGTAGGCCGCTTGCTTGCGGCGCGGCAGCCCCATGGCGAGGCAGTGTACAAAATTATTGACAACGAGAATATATCGTAAAAACACCTGAATCATCCAAAAATGTAAGTTTCCAAAGTGCACCCTACTTCCGATTGCTCGAAAATTTGAGATTTCAACAAAGTTCACTGCGAAAATGCGGCAAAAAATGACTTACGGAGGTTGAAATTGGTCGAGTTTCTCGATTCAAAACACGAACCGGATCTATAATCATCGCAAGCATCTCTTGTGTATACTTCACATGCATATTACGTGGTTCAATCAGCTGTTTGACCGCATTACATTTGGAAAAATAGTATATCCCTCCACCCTTGCAATAGCGAAGTTGCATTGCCCACAGCCAAACATCGCGCAAACTACGTGTACAAAAATATGGCCCATGCGCGCACGCCATGTAACGCCGAATGACGATGCCTAATTAAATACATACTCAAACTTCAAGGTTCCACAGAATTTGCAGGGGTCAACCAATCATCACCAAAATCTAATCGATTCTTCCATGTCACTATCCAAACATTCCCTGAAAATTTGGTGCAAATCCGTTCACCCGTTCTCTAGTTATCTTGTACACAAACAAACAAACAAAAAAAAAAAAAAAAAAACAAACATACGGAACCCTTTACATAACCCCCTGCCGATTTCATCGGCGTGGGTAATTACAAATGACTAAGTAAAAGACCTATTATCATTAAAAAGGAGCTGTTAAAACACAAGATGGCGCTTCTAAAAGCGCATT
Organism: Echinarachnius parma; assembly: GCA_037951105.1. Lineage (NCBI taxonomy): Eukaryota > Metazoa > Echinodermata > Echinoidea > Clypeasteroida > Echinarachniidae > Echinarachnius > Echinarachnius parma. The sequence continues at coordinate 149,930 of JBAMJV010003485.1, forward strand.
AGTTTCACACATTTTAAAATTAAATATTGTGCACGTGACGTTTTGGTAAACAAATATTGAATAGAGCTCCATCAACAACTATTTAAAAACATCTTTTGTACATTTTTGAAAGGTGTAAGCAAGTTATATTTCTTTTTCAACGACTAGTTCAAAATGTTTGAATTATTGTGGGGCCCCACCATAATTACAAATGGTTATATTTATGAATATTTCAGCTCTTTCTTAACCGATTTTGATAAAATAAAGTTTGTTCTGTCATTAAAATTGTATGCTCTGGCAAATTTGACACTCAGTTTTTCATTACCTCACAATAAAATATTTCTTGAAGCGCCCTCTATACCAAAACTCAACTAGCACTTTAATCTTCCAACCTTGTTAAAGTACCTGTAATTACAATAACGTTTTGACAGCACGTGAGTAATTTGATTTATACAAAATGCATTGGAAGTGTAAATGATATTCGGTAACAAATGTAACAATATTATAGCAATTATATTGCAATTACTCTTTCTGTCTTTGTATCAATCTCTCTATTTCTGTCTTCTAAGTGTATACATACCTGATTAGTGAAAAGTTATTCATTTCTGTCGATTTATGCATAATTATATCGAATGTATAGGACCCGAAGTAAGAACATTAGTTTTCTTGGAGCAATGGAGTTATGCCGAATTAGGCAAATCCTTATGAAATGGTTCATTTGATAATGGATACTTGATGCGATAATCCCTTTGGCAGCTCACACAGGAAGCTATACTGGGACGAAGTGTTGTTATCATGAGATAATATGATATTTGTTTGGTATTACAAACACACAAACAGACAAATAAAACAAAATGAACAAACCAAACAACCACTTCTAGAAGGATGTGGTCAGTAATCTTAGCAGCATTATCGTTTTTTCCGACTTTGTGATTGTCGTCAAGTCAAGGATACTTGTAAATTGTATTGTAAATGTTACGCTAGTAAACAAAAAACAATTCTAGGTATAGTATTTGGGATACTTATGTTTTCCTACCACCCCGTACGGGCGTACAATAATAACAAAGTACGATAATCAACGAATGTCCCACAAGAGACTGCGTGGTTAGTTCTAACTGTCTACTGTTGTACTAGTCCGAAAAATCAGCCAATGTTTCGAGGGTTCTTTGACGATTTTTGTTTCCTCACCTGCTCTATCGTGATGGAAGGGATAGTACGGCGGTATGACGTCATAATATAAAGGACCTCTACAGAACGAGATGGATTTTTCTGTCTACTGTTGTACATATTATGGAATGAACCTTTTTTTAATGTTACCATATACATGTGCATCTTTATGCTGTCTAAACTAATAGAGGAATTCTTTTACTCACTTGTCTCTCTCTATACAATGACTTAGACTTAATAAAAGAATGATTGTAAAATATGATTATGATATGATTATAATATGATAATTATATGCGGTTGGAATAAAAATACAAATACATGAATACTATTTTGCAACAAGAAAATATTCGCACAATAATGTGCACAAAAGTCAGTTTCATTTATTTGTATTAATCACCCACCTAAAATACTTTTCCATGCAAGTAATTATATCGTTGCAATAAATAATCTCAAATAATTGGATACAATTATTCTCCGGTGTTATCGCCTTTGTTATTCCGTTGACATCCATGTTCATAGTAATCATCATGTGTAAGTTAAAGGGATCTAGTAACTTTGTTGACATGTGCAAAAAGTGATGAGTGGTTAATACAATGTATACTATTGTTATCTGATATGTCCACTGGGTGTTGTGTGAACATTTCAAGTTAAATGGACGTTATGACTGAGTAATGAGCGAAAATGCTAAGTGATATTCACTAACTCATTGCACTAACTCAGTTAGAAGAGAATAGAAATATCATGAGGAGGGCTTTGTCCAACGTCTGGATGAAATATAGCCTGATAGTCATAGATATTATAGATAGATATATTATATATATTACAGACAAGGAAATAGCTGCCAACGTAATCTTCGTAATCCAAAGTAGCATAAGTCATTAGTAAGGGCCCGCGGTCACATATCACCGGACAGCGTAAACTGATGCACGACGGTGATTAAAACTTCCAATCCGTCGTGTCTGTTCGTATGCGTTTCTTGTCCGTTCCTTGTCAGGCGATGTACGATGTTCTATCCGGCGGAATGTTTTGTCCATAAAGCAATGGAAACGACTTTCACTACCGGATAATTTGATTTTGCAAATTTCCTATTCGTCGGGCATTTATTTACGCTTTCCGGTGATATGTGACCAGGCCTTAAACAATTTATCAAAAATGTACAATGAACTACATTAAACTGTAAGTTAATGTTAGATATAAGTGAGGTATTACTTCACACTTTAACCAAGCTGAATGGGAGGACACATTTGATAACATAATGAATGTGAAAGTCAGTTGGCAGTCAGATATTATAAACGACATGCAGCATATTTGTATTTGGACGTTCTTGTGAACAGCAGATAAGAGTAATTCTGCTACGTTTCATCAAACATGTTTGGTCTTTTAGGAGTATACCAGTCGAACAAACGGAAATAAATTCTCATGCACTTATGTGGAATTAATGCGATGCATTACGTTACATCGGGTAATTATGTGCCTACATTTTCTTGCAACCACATGACTATGGTGTCGAGTTCAGAAAAGCTTATAACGTTAACTAGTGAAATTCACGACAATTTCTGCCACTTCGTCGACAAACCTCAAGTCTAATACAAGAAAAAAAAGAAAAGACATACCATTATGGAAAACAGCGACAGTGTTCCTGTAGAGGACAAGTTCTACGACAGCAGCACCCTATCTTTGTGTCTCCTATCCAGTATGGCTGTTTGCCTCGCTTTTCTTCCAAGCCTTCCTGTAAATAATACAGATGGATTTCCACATAGCGAAGCTACTTTTATCGTTTGCTATATGTGTTTGACCGTGGCGATTCTCAGCGTTGAGATTCAGCTAATTCGTTTCATTCGCTCGAAGGATAAATTCCATCAGGGGCAAGATGTCTTCTGGCCGATGCGTTGCCGCCACTGTGCCCGCACTATGGGTGTCCTGTTGTCGTCGCCTGATGCTCAGAGTTTGGATATCAACCCAGTGCGTCACGAAGTTTCACAATCTCCGCACATTTCGCATAATAAAACCGATAACAATTGGTCTTTGGGCGACAGAATCCAATCAGTGGCGAACAACTCAGACTGTTCCACCAAACAATCTGATCAAATGTTGTCGAGGTGTGGCAATGGTTCAGCTGAAACAGATACTGCGGAATTGGAAACGAATCAAACTAGACTTCAACCAAGACAACCCTTCGACAGAAGCCGTTATGAACATCCCAGAAGAATAAGTTGTTGTCAGAGCAATGTCCCGCAGGAAACATTCAATTCCCATGGACAGATGTGCATCCGGAGACACCGATCACTCGTTAACGTCTTCGTTTGCTTTTCCTTCCTCGCGCTATTAACAATTCCATTTATCGCCGTCGCCAAACTAATATGCACTGCGGAACGCAGCGTCGAAAACATTGGATATTTTATCAGCAGAGAAATAACGGACTTTTCTGTGATCAGTCTTCTTCCGGTGGGAATGTTTTTCTCCATCAAATACTACGACGCAGTCTTCGTGAGCAATCCACGAAACCTTTTCTCCATCCTTATCTTTTTATCGGCCTCTATATGCTTGTCCATTTGGAAACTAGTCCTGCCCATCCGTCAATTTATAGAGCACGATGGTACCGGAAATCCTTGTAGCTCGAATACCACAATTGGAAAGGTTACAGAGATCATCGACCGGTCAATGGCATCCTTCTACCTGGAGGGTGGTATCATAGCCACAGGAATCCTCTGGCAGATGTGGAAGTCGTTCGTGCCTAAATCAGTCGTACTGATCCACAGGGAAATGCCGCGATACGATGCCTTCCATGACGGGGGTTCTGCCGAATCGTCTTTCGCAGATATTTTAACAAGCATTGGGCGTTTATGTCGGATCACACGCGGCGCGAGAAATGAAAACAGACTTCTCTTGCCAAACCCTTCTACAAGAATCGGATGCCTTACGAAGAAGATATGGGCGATTTCCTCTCTAGTTGCTCTATTGTATCTTCTTACTGGACTCTTCATTATGATATGCCCACGTTTTCCAAAAGAACACATGAGCCAAGAAGTTTATATTCTTTGGACTCTTGAAACTGCATTTTTTCTTCCCGTCTTGTTGATCCTCTTGCGCATATTTTCCATTTCAAGGAGCATGACCAATCAGCGCAATCATACTAGTCCTGACCTCCTCCCGCACGTTGACCTGCGCCAACTGGAAGGACACGATGTTTTGCTCCTGCTCTGCACCTGCGGGATCTTTTGTCAGGGTTTCATTCGAGTGGCGGCAGCCACTGGTCTGCTCCTAAGCGGGAACCTCATGGACCCAGACCTGACAGCCTTGTGTGCCATCGCTATCATGTACTCTGTGGTCATCGGCTTGATCACTTGGTGCACCACGTCATTCTTGCTTCGAGTGCAGAGGCAACACTTCACAGACCCACGTCAGATCAAGTGGATCCTTTACGAGCTAATTTACATTGTAGTAGCCAATTCAATAGAGTGGTTGATTGAGAGTCTGTACGTCGAGGTCTGGACCGTGCAAACTCTGTTCTTCGGGAAGACGACGGGTAGAGTTATCGGGGTGCTTTTGGATCCATTTGCAACACTGTATGGACTGCATGCAGCAATGGTTGCCTACGAAGCCTATAAAGCTATGCTGAAACTTGCGATTGAACAGGAAAGGCAATTTTGATTGCAGTGCAACTAGTTTTTATAGCGTTTTTTTTCTTTTTGCTTGTACATGTACATCGGATGAAAGATTTTGTAACGAATATCTACAAACATGAATATTCAATTCAAAGATGAACGGGAAGGGGTAAAAAAAAAGAGGAGCAAATTATTTCCATGAACTTAAATCTTGAGTGACATAATTTCAAATAAGATTATAGAAACGTGTCTGTCGTCTGTGCCTATGCTGGTGTATACAAGATAGATTTGTTCCCATCTTGTATAAACAAATACACAGTTACTTCTTTAGTATAATAAATATGCCTTGTTTAGTCTATGTATGGAGCTTTCCAGCAGGCCGCAATTATTTATCTAGCTTTAATCCCCTGTCTTTCCATTCTTAGTTAAAAAACATATCTGTTTTATACTTGTATAAAGGCGCTATAAATCTTCATAGCAATTAATGACCATAAATTATGATGTACATATACAGCCTTCTCGCCGCAATTGCCTTTGTTCTTATCTGTTATGTTATACTAATATCTTATAATGCGGATGTAAAGTAACAAAATAGTATCTTGAGACAATAGTTATGTGTATTTGGATAATATTTATTGAATGATCCATTGTATGTAATTCACTTGAACGGAGACATATTAGAAATTATATTTTCGTTCTTTACCTACTAATAATGGTTCTACGTCATAAAGTATCATAAGGTTATAAAATACAGAGTCGATATTTATGTCTTTATTGGTATTGTACTTTAAAGGGATAGTTGAGTTTTGGTAGAGAGGGCGCTAGACTACTTATTTTTTTTGCGAGGTAATGAAAAACTGAGTGTAAAATTTGAAAGAGCATAATATTTAAATAATAAAATCATCTTTGTTTGATCAAAATCGGTTCAGAGACGGCTGAAATATCCATAAATATAACAATTTGTAATAAACCTGGGGCGCCAGGTTTATTAGAAAATTTTGAATCAGCCGTTAAAAATTCAAAAAAATGCTTCCTCTTTTCAAAAAGTTACAAAATAGGTATTTAAATAGTTGTTGGTTATTTCTCTATCTAATCACTATTTCAACAAAGCATCACATGCACAATATTTTATTCAAAATGGTTGAAACAGATGAGTGTTTAGAGAGCGCCCTCTTACGTTTTAACGGCTCTTTTTGAATGATAACATGATCTTTACTACGTCATTTGTAATTTTGTGTTCCTTTCTAGTTATAACTATTAGTTTGTAATGTAATGATGCAGGTTTTGGTTACTAAAATTCAGTTTCACCAAAACTGTACTCTCCTTACCAGAACTCAACTGTCCCTTTAATGCCCCAATTGTGAAAACATGGGTGATTTAGAATTAATGCTCCCCTGTGATGTCGCTCAAAGGGACGCATGCACTTAACTCATGAATGTTTGAATTGAATTGAACTTTGAATTGAACTTTATTTTCCACATCATCAACATATATACATGTCATTATTTACAAAGGATAAAAACAATAAAAATACAAACAAAGAAGTAACACTACATGTACATTGTGAAAATGTGGGAGGCTATAAAATGTCAAATTTGACTTATAACATAGCCCCATGAGAATAATAACATATATAATGTAGAAAGAAAAAGGAGGAGCGTAGGAAGAATTACATATATAATTTACAAATTAACATAGGTTGGATATATTTCAAAATGATCTAGCTTAATACATGTCATAAATTATTCAGTAGATACTCTTTATATTCAAATTTAAATGAATTTAGTGAATTAACATTTTTGATATTTTCTGGGAGATTATTCCATAAAAGTTTCGGTTCCATATTACTACTATTCATATTTGTATTATTATTGTTCCATTGTCTACGGGAACCTGGTGGGTCCTGTACTAGCTCTGTGGGAATTTCAAATTGTAGTAGGAAACAGGTTAAAACAAAGAAGAATTTTAGTTTAGTTTAATATACTCTTGATTATCATAATTATCATAAAAGCACACACGAAATAAAAGCTTATCGTGCACATTGTAATCTTCGATTAAATAATTAAAATGTACGATTACTTGTTTATGATTCCTTCAGTCTTGAGATGAATGGTGAAACATGACGCAATATTGCGAATAATAGTAATCACACGACATACAGCATATTTGTATTTGGACTTTCATGTGAACATCAGATAAGAGCAATTTTGTTACGCTTCGTCAAAACTTTTAGGAGTATGCCAGTCGAACACAAGGTTACAAATTCTCATGCACTTATGTGGAATTGATTCGACGCATTACATTAGCTTAAGCTTATACCAAAGTTACATCGGGTCACGATGTGCCTAAGGTTTGCAACCACGGGGCTATAGTTTTGAGTGCGCAGACATTCAGAAGCAGTTATTGATAACGTTAAATAGTGAAATTCACGACAATTTCTGCCATTTATTCGACAAACCACAAATCTAGGAGAAAAATATCCAAGACACACCATTATGGCAAGCAGCAGCAGTGGTCCTGTAGAGGATAATTACTACTACAGCAGTACGCTATCTTTGTGTCTCCTATCCAGTATGGCTGTTTGCCTCGCTTTTCTTCCGAGTCTTCCTGTAAATAATAAAGATGCTTTTTCACAAAGCGAAGCTACCTTTTTCGTTTGTTATATGTGTTTGACCGTAGGGATTATCAGCGTTGAGATTCAGCAGATTCGTTTCATTTGCTCGAAGGACAGATTCCATCAGGGACAGGTGGTCTTCTGGCCGATGCGTTGCCGCCACTGTGCCCGCACTCTGGGTGTCCTGTTGCCGTCGCCTGATGCTCAGAGTTTGGATATCAACCCAGTGCGTCACGAAGTGTCACAATCTCCGCACATTTCGCATAATATAACCGATAACAGAATCCACTCAGTGGCGAACAACACAGACTGTTCCACCAAACAGTCTGATCAACTGTTGTCGAGGTGTGGCAATGGTTCAGCTGAAACAGATGCTGCAGAATCGGAAACGAATCAAACTGGACTTCCACCAAGACAACCCTTCGACAGAAGCCGTTATGAACATCCCAGAAGGTCAAGTTCTTGTCAGAGCAATGTCCCGCAGGAAACATTCAATTCCCATGGACAGATGTGCATCCGGAGACACCGATCACTCGTTAACGTCTTCGTTTGCTTTTCCTTCCTCGCCCTATTCACAATTCCATTTGTTTCCGTCGCCAAATTGATATGCAGCGCGGAATACAGAGTCGAAAATATTGGAAAATTTATCAGCAGAGAAATAACGGACTTTTCTGTGATCAGTCTTCTACCGGTGAGCATTCTATTCTTCATCAAATACTACGACGCAGTCTTCGTGAGCAATCCGCGAAACCTTTTCTCCATCCTTATCTTTTTAACGGCCTCTATATGCTTTTCTATTTGGAAACTAGTCCTGCCCATCCGTCAACTTATAGAGCACGATGGTACCGAAAATCCTTGTAGCTCGAATACCACAATTCCCATGGACAGATGTGCATCCGGAGACACCGATCACTCGTTAACGTATTCGTTTTCTTTTCCTTCCTCGCCCTATTCACAACCATAACCCCCCCCCCCCCCCCCACCCCTGGATAAAAGTGTGCTCCTACACTCATGTCAGACACACCCACTCTTGATATATTATCTCACTTTTATTTAAGGTGTGAAAATATCTCAATTTGAAGTAACTGACCTTTGAACTTCAATTACTTTCTTACACGCTCTGTATAACCTATCCGGGTCTATTAAAGATAATGGTAATTACATTACTATTCGGGCTGTAAAATCGTGACAATATTTTTGTTTTGCTTTTCAGGTAAAAATGAGGGAAGAAATGGAGAAGATGGTATTCGGACAAAAGAACTCAGCCTCCCCCACCCCCCCCCCCCCCCCCACCCCTGGATAAAAGTGTGCTCCTACACTCATGTCAGACACACCCACTCTTGATATATTATCTAACTTTTATTTAAGGTGTGAAAATATCTCAATTTGAAGTAACTGACCTTTGAACTTCAATTACTTTCTTACACGCTCTGTATAACCTACCCGGGTATATTAAAGATAACGGTAATGATCAAAGAAAATGCTATATTATCCTAAAATAAGCTGTTAAACAGTGAAATTATGTACACAATAATACTGGAAATGACGATTAGCAAGCTCGTTTATGCAAGGTTATTATGCCTCACAATTGCAGGAAGGGAAAGATAAAAAGAGGGACGCAGAAGAAAAGATGGAGAGATGAACTAACATCATACAAGGGAACAGCCACATGGACTAGGATAGCTAGAGATAGAAGAGAATAGAAATATCATGAGGAGGGCTTTGTCCAACGTCTGGATGAAATATAGCCTGATAGTCATAGATATTATAGATAGATATATTATATATATTACAGACAAGGAAATAGCTGCCAACGTAATCTTCGTAATCCAAAGTAGCATAAGTCATTAGTAAGGGCCCGCGGTCACATATCACCGGATAGCGTAAACGGATGCCCGACGGAGATTAAAATTTCCAATCCGTCGTGTCTGTTCGTATGCGTTTCTTGTCCGTTCCTTGTCAGGCGAAGTACGATGTTCTATCCGGCGGAATGTTTTGTCCATGAAGCAATGGAAACGACTTTCACCACCGGATAATTTGATTTTGCAAATTTCCTATTCGTCGGGCATTTATTTACGCTTTCCGGTGATATGTGACCAGGCCTTAAACAATTTATCAAAAATTTACAATGAACTACATTAAACTGTAAGTTAATGTTAGAAATAAGTGAGGTATTACTTCACACTTTAACCAACCTTAATGGGAGGACACATTTGATAACATAATGAATGTGAAAGTCAGTTGGCAGTCAGATATTATAAACGACATGCAGCATATTTGTATTTGGACGTTCTTGTGAACAGCAGATAAGAGTAATTCTGCTACGTTTCATCAAACATGTTTGGTCTTTTAGGAGAATACCAGTCGAACAAACGGAAATAAATTCTCATGCACTGTGGAATTAATGCGATGCATTACGTTACATCGGGTAATTATGTGCCTACATTTTCTTGCAACCACAGGACTATGGTGTCGAGTTCAGAAAAGCTTATAACGTTAACTAGTGAAATTCACGACAATTTCTGCCACTTCGCCGACAAACCTCAAGTCTAATACAAGAAGAAAAAAAGAAAAGACATACCATTATGGAAAACAGCGACAGTGTTCCTGTAGAGGACAAGTTCTACTACAGCAGTACCCTATCTTTGTGTCTCCTATCCAGTATGGCTGTTTGCCTCGCTTTTCTTCCAAGCCTTCCTGTAAATAATACAGATGGATTTCCACATAGCGAAGCTACTTTTATCGTTTGCTATATGTGTTTGACCGTAGGGATTCTCAGCGTTGAGATTCAGATGATTCGTTTCATTCGCTCGAAGGACAGATTCCATCAGGGGCAAGATGTCTTCTGGCCGATGCGTTGCCGCCACTGTGCCCGCACTCTGGGTGTCCTGTTGTCGTCGCCTGATGCTCAGAGTTTGGATATCAACCCAGTGCGTCACGAAGTTTCACAATCTCCGCACATTTCGCATAATAAAACCGATAACAATTGGTCTTTGGGCGACAGAATCCAATCAGTGGCGAACAACTCAGACTGTTCTACCAAACAATCTGATCAAATGTTGTCGAGGTGTGGCAATGGTTCAGCTGAAACAGATGCTGCGGAATTGGAAACGAATCAAACTGGACTTCAACCAAGACAACCCTTCGACAGAAGCCGTTATGAACATCCCAGAAGAATAAGTTGTCGTCAGAGCAATGTCCCGCAGGAAACATTCAATTCCCATGGACAGATGTGCATCCGGAGACACCGATCACTCGTTAACGTCTTCGTTTGCTTTTCCTTCCTCGCGCTATTAACACTTCCATTTATCGCCGTCGCCAAACTAATATGCACTGCGGAACGCAGCGTCGAAAACATTGGATATCTTATCACCAGAGAAATAACAGACTTTTCTGTGATCAGTCTTCTACCGGTGAGCATTCTATTCTTCATCAAATACTACGACGCAGTCTTCGTGAGCAATCCGCGAAACCTTTTCTCCATCATTATCTTTTTAACGGCCTCTATATGCTTTTCTATTTGGAAACTAGTCCTGCCCATCCGTCAATTTATAGAGCACGATGGTATCGAAAATCCTTGTAGCTCGAATACCACAATTGGAAAGGTTACAGAGATCATCGACCGGTCGATGACAGCCTTCTACCTGGAGTGTGGTATCATAGCCACGGGGATCCTCTGGCAGATGTGGAAATCGTTTGTGCCTAAATCAGTCGTACTGATTCACAGGGAAATGCCGCGATACGATGCCTTTCATGACGGGGGTTCTGCCGAATCGTACATTTCCATGCCTTTCGCAGATATTTGTACAAGCATTGGGCGTTTATGTCGGATCACACGCGGCGCAAGGAATGAAAACAGGCTTATTTTGCCAAACCCTTCTCAGGGAATTGGATGCCTTATGAAGAAGATATGGGCGATTTCCTTACTAGCTGCTCTTTTGTATCTTCTTACTGGACTCTACATTATGATATACTCAAATTTTCCAAAAGAACACAGGATCCAAGAAGTTCTTATTCTTTGGACCCTTGAAACTGCATTCTTTCTTCCCGTCTTGTTGCTCCTCTTGCGCATATTTTCCATTTCAAGGAGCATGACCAATCAGCTCAACGGCACAAGACCTGAAATCTTCCCGGAAGTAGATCCGCATCAACTGGAAGGACATGATGTTTTGCTCCTGCTCTGCACCTGCGGGATCTTTTGTCAGGGTTTCATTCGAGTGACGGCAGCCACTGGTCTGCTCCTGAGCGGGAACCTCATGGACCCAGACCTGACAGCCTTGTGCGTCATCGCTATCGTGTACTCAGTGGTCATCGGCTTGATCACTTGGTGCACCACGTCATTCTTGCTTCGAGTGCAGAGGCAACACTTCATAGACTCACGCCAGATCAAGTGGGTTCTTTATTCACTCATTTACATTGTAGTAGCAAATTCAACAGAGTGGTTGATTGAGAGTCTTTACGTCGAGGTCTGGACAGTGCAAACTCTGTTCTTCGGGAAGACGACGGGTAAAGTGATCGGGGTGCTCTTGGATCCATTTGCAACACTGTATGGACTGCATGGAGCAATGGTTGCCTACGAAGCCTACAAAACTATCCTGAAACTTGCGATTGAACAGGAAAGGCAATTTTGATTGCAGTGCAACTAGTTTTATAGCGGTTTTTCTTTTTGCTTGTACATGTACATCGGATGAATGATTTTGTAGCGAATATCTATAAACATGAATAATCAATTCAGAGATGAACAGGAAGAGGCAAAAAAGAGGAGGAATTTTTTTTCCAATAACTTAAAATCTTGTGTGACATAATTTCAAACAAGATTATAGAAACTTGTCTGTGTCTTCGCCGGCGTACAAAAGATAGATTTGTTCCCTTCCATAAACAAAAACAGTTTATTCTTTAGTATCCTAAAGCGAATGTCTTGTTTGGTTTGCAAAACGTTATAAATATACCGTCTTGTCATGTTTGACCGTACTCTCTACATGCTCTAAGTGCATTTTCACACGTTATATTATGTATGGAGCTCTTCAGCAAGCCGCAATTATATTATATCCAGCCTTAAAGGGATAGTACAGTTTTGGTCAAACTGAATGGTGGTAACCAAAACTTGCACCATATCATTACAAACTATTAGTTATAATTCCACCATGCCCGAAAGGTAGAAAATCTTACAAACGGCCAAGTTAAAATTATGTTATCATTCAAAAAGCAGCCGTTAAAACACAATAGGGCGCTTAATAAAACATATTGGTTTCAACCATTTGTTATAACATATTGTCAATAGAGATAATTTTTTTTTTTTTTTTTTTTTTTTTTTATATGAGAGATAATTGAGTTTTTGTAAAGAGAGTACAGTTTTGGTCAAACTGAATTTTAGTAACCAAAACCTGCACTATTACATTACAAACTAACAGTTATAACTCCACCATGCTCAAGAGAATAAAAAAAAAATTAAAAAAAGAGAATCAAAAATAGCCGTTAAAACTAGAATAATTAACGTACAATTAATATACCAATTTTCGTATTTTATTAATCATTACAACCTTTTATGAGTTTTTTTTATTTAAAAAAATAATTATGTCTTTTTGGACAATAATTAATATTGAATGATCCATTGAATACAATTCAGTTGAACGGAGACATCTCCAATGACAAATTATATATTTGTTCGTAACCCACTACTACTACTACGACTAAAAATAATAATTTAAGCGCAGTATGTAGAGTATAGGTATGTTTATAGGTATTTATGTACAATATGTATGTATGTATGTATGTATGTATGTGTGTATGTATGTATGTATGTATGTATGTATGTATGTATGTATGTATGTATGTATGTATGTATGTATGTATGTATGTATGTATGTATGTATGTATGTATGTATGTATGTATGTATGTATGTATGTATGTAGGTAGGTATAGAGGTATGTACTTAGCAGTGTTGTGTATATAGTTCCGCTGATCCGTTATCAAATAAAGTATCCACATATTGTTTTAATAGAAATTTCACACACACTATTTTTATATCGTTATAATTTATACATGTAGTTACTGTGAATATGGAAGACGATCTGTGAATCCCTGAATGTATCTTTAAATGTTTAAATGAAATGTATTGCATATTAATTAGCCTGTTATTCCCCCATTGTGTAAACATGGGTGATTTATAACTTATGCTCCCCCGTGATCTCGATCAAAGGGACGCACGCATTAAAGGCCTGGTCACATATCACCGAATAGCGTAAACGGATGCCCAACGAATAGACAATTTGCGAAATCAAATTATCCGGTGGTGAAAGTCGTCTCCATTGCTTCATGCACGAAGCATTCCACCTGATAGAACAACGTACATCGCCTGACAAAGAACGGACAAGAAACGCATAAGAACGGAAACTAACGGATTGAAAATGTTGCTCTTCGTCGGGCATCCTTTTGCGCAATCCGGTGATATGTGACCGGACTATGTTTTATGAATGTTTCGGTTCCATATTGTTATTATTAATATTCCATTGTCTACGGGATCCGGGTGGGTCATGTACTGACTCTGTGGGTATTGCAAATTCTAGTAGGAAACAGGTTAAAACAAAGAGGACATATTTTAATGTATTGTGCTCTTGTTTATCATAAAGCCCACACGATATTCCTTCAATCTTAAGACGAATGGTAAAACATGACACGAGATTGCGAATGACAGAAATCCCACTGTCTTGCCAAAGCTAAGATCAGTTGGAGTTAAAGTGGTCGGTCCTGTGGCAGCACACATTGAAGTATTGTTAATAGAACATGATATATTTGACTTCGCCTAGTGATCCGAAATAATTTCATTTTCTTCAATAAAGTAAATTAGGAGGAGCAACTAAATAAGATTTTTTATTAATTTTGACCATACTTACTGTACTATCCCTTTAATGTAAAAGGGTTGTATTTACTTTAATAATATGTAGTTTATCAATTTATTGTTATAGCTTATTATATCATACAATTTAAAGATAGTTAAACTAAAATATAATACAATAATTAAGGGCTTTACAGCATAAAATGTTTCTTATTGGTTATAACCTTTATGGTATGAGACAGTATCGACCATACAGGTAAAAGGTTACTATGATCGTGTGCACTGAGCATATTATAAGGAAATTACATTAAACAAATACTAAATTTGTTTCGTTTCCATACTGCGTTGTTTTGTTATGCTCATCCGGTATCAAAGTATATCTACTCAAATTGAAAATCTCGAGAGACAATTCAAAACTTGAGCATTATTATAAGTGGTGCAGCGGGGGAGGGGGGGGGGGGGGGGTGGGCATGGGGGCCCACGTACCCAAAATGTTAATATATACTTTTAAAATAACATAAGGGGGGAAATGCTTTACAAACGGGGAAGTACTGCAGGGGCCTTGCATTTTGTTAAAGGGGGAAAGGATTTCAACTGAAAAGCAACAAATGAATAGAATGTACCTCAATAATTCATCGTGACCCCCCCCCCCCCTCCCATTAGTCAGACGAATCCGCTACGCCACTGGTTATTATACATTAATCTTAAGAGGAATGGTGAAACACGATGCAGGTGAAAATAGTCCCCACTTGCCAATTAGCTGGAGTCGATGGCAGTGCAGAGACCGGTTCTGTGCAAAATGGCAAATTGAATAAGTATAGACTTTTGAGGTTACACAGTCCTTTGGGCTTCGCTGCACATGATCTGGCACGATTATATATTCGTCGATATTTGAACACGATATTTGAACACAATCAGGAGAAATGGAAAATGGAAGGAGGACCTCGTCATGTGACAAGTATTACTACAGCAGCACACTAACCCTTTGTGTCCTATCCAGTTTGGGCGTTTGTTTCTCCTTTCTCCCGAGTCTTCCAGTTAATTCCAGCACCGGAATATCTCACAGTGAAGCTACATTTGCTGCCTCCAGAATCGCCCTCAGTGTAGCGATTCTAGGCGCCGAGTTTCAGCTGATTCGGTTCATCCGCTCGAAGAAAAGATTCCATCAGGGTCAGGTGGTCTTCTGGCCGATGCGTTGCCGCCACTGTGCCCGCACGCTGGGTGTCCTTCAGCCGTTGTATCATGTGCCTGAAGAAGAACCACAAAGACTGCCATCATGTCAGAATCAAACACGGGCGACATCTCATCAAGTTTTATTAGACCTAAGTCTAAACAGAAACCGTTCCCTCGTCGATGTCTTTGTCGGATTCTGCTGTCTCGCCATCTTCACGGTACCTGTTCTTGCTATAGGCAAGATCATCTGTATCACCGGGAACAGCCACGGATCCCTCAGTCGTTACATCAGCGGGGAGATACTAGACCTCTCTTTTTTGAGTGTTCTACCTGTGGGAATTTTATTTTGTTACAAATACTACGATGCGTTTTTTGTTACCAACGCGGAGAATATCTTCACTATCCTTATCGTCCTGGCTGCGATGATCTGGGTATCAGTTTGGAAGATGGTCCTCCCAGTTAGCGAGCTGCTAGGAGAAGAAGGGATAGATAGTTTCTGCCGCTTAAATGGCACCGTTGGTAACTACATTCGGGGCCTTCAGCGAGCCATGACTACCTTCTACATGGAGTGTGCCATCATCGCGACAGTGATACTGTGGCAGATGTGGAAGTCGTTTGTACCTAAATCGGCGGTACAAGTTCATCTGGAAATGCCTCGGTATGATGCATTTCGTGAAGCTCATACTTCCAAATCGTATAGAGTTATTTCTCGTGCTATAAAGTCACTCGCCTCCTTATGTCGATTCAGGGGCACCGGAGTCACCAGGAACGAAGATATTGACAGAAGCCCACCATTAGTAATTATGCAGTTGGTAAACAAGACATGGACAGTCTCATTGGGGATGGCCATCGTGTACTTTGCGAGTAATATGTATGTCAGATTCGAACCAGTGCACATTCTCACTACAGACCAATATCTTTACGTTCTGTATTGTCTTGAAATGGCATTTTATCTTCCCATTTTCATGACACTCTTACACATATACTCTTACCAAACAGGTAGGCCTACGGGCCTCAGCAAAGATATCGATATGAACTGTTTACCCCTTGAAGCACACGATGTTCTGCTTCTCCTCTGCACCTTCGGGATCTTCTGTCAAAGTTTTATTCGCATGTCGGCAGCCACTGGTCTGCTCTTCAGTGGAAAATATGTCACCCCCGACAAAACCGCACTGTTCATCTTTGCTCTCGTCTACTCCGTCGTCATCTTAGTCATGGTTTGGTGCACGACGTCGTTCCTGCTGCGCGTGCAGAGACGGCATGTGCACCCATCTGAGATCAAGTGTCACCTCGTCCTCTTGATATATATCGCGGTATCTTATTCTACCGAATGGTTGATTGAAAGTCTATACATCGAGGTCTGGACTGTACAAACTCTGTTCTTCGGGAAGACGACGGGTAAAGTGATCGGGGTGCTCTTGGATCCATTTGCAACCCTATATGGACTTCATTCAGCAATGGTTGCCTACGAAGCCTACCAAAATATCCTGAAGATAGCTATTGAACATGAAAAGCAACTCAAATTGCAGACCAACTAGTCATTTCTATTTCTTCCTCATTTCAGTTTTTTTGTAATCCATTTGATTCTCTTCACATTACTGATAATGGTAGTCTGCAAGATCAGCTAAAGTAGATATTGACCTAGGGTGCAGTTAGTAACACAGTGGTGGGTGTTGAAGTAATAGTTGAATTTTGGTATAGAGGGCGCTTCAAGAAATATTTGTTGTGAGGTAATGAAAAACTGAGCATTCAATGTCAATGGTGCAGAATAAACTTTATTTTATCAAAATCGGTTCATATCAATGAATATATGCGATCGGAACATTAAAGGGATCTATAGTTATGTAACTTTGTTGACAAGTGCAAAAAGTGATGCTTGGTTAATAAAATGTGTATTGGTCTAAACATATGTTCTTTCAGCAATTTACAAAAGAACTCTGAATAACAAAGTAACACATTTAATTGTGGGAGGAAGCGAATCTGCCACTAAAACGCTTAATTTTCTGACCCCTGCAAGACGGCTCTTACCTAAGTAATGTTTTTGTTTGTTCTTTTGTTTGTAACTTCTTCCTCTATACTGAACGTGCCCCTGCTTGAATAGCAAGTTTTATCGACATGTATTGAGACAATGCACCAGTATAATAATTGATCATGACAAACCCTAACCCCAGACATAATTTGTTACGATGTACATGTTGACTATTTTCTTCATAAACACTAAAATCAAGAAAAGTCTGGATGCGAAACCATGGAAACGCTAATCTCAAGACATAGTATTCCCTATGAAAATGTCAATCGGAACATAATTTTTTTTCCACCTGCAAGATAGGTCTTGGACAATGTTACCAAGTCCCTTTAAGTATTTGAGTTGAATTAAATAAGAATCGGAATCAGATGTTTTTTGAGGTCGTATAAAGGGATGAATTTGATATCTAAGAAAACGCAATAATTGATAATGATCATGTTGTATCACGTTACTTCAACTTGTAGTTTTTGCGCTCATTGAAAAGTGAAAGGTATCGAAACGATTAACGCTATTTTGAATTAAAATTTTGTCTAGAAAATTAAATGCAGAATAGAAATATCGTAGAGAATGATTTTCAATAACTTAGAAGCTCTCCAGTGAAGGAGAATTCTTCAATGTATATAAGGAAATCTGGTGCATAATGTTGAAGTATATAAATTATAAGATGCATCCTCCGTAAACTTAATACATTTATGCTGTATAAATTAACTAATCGACCCCAGTTGAACGAAATGTTCAACAGATTTATGTATGTAAAGGAAGCAATCCAGAAAGACATTAGTCGGGTGATAAAATAAGATATCAAATTAACTGAATCACGTTTATAATTAAATGATTGTGTAGTTTTATGTGCATGTGTGTTTACATGTATCTTCCGTGTGTATGCGTTCAGTTTTCTCTTTCATATAACAATGTAATTATGATCATTATTATGATTGTAGCAATTCATAATTTGTAATATACTATAATTAATTTCTGAATATTTATGTTGTTTTTCTTTTCAGTGAGACAGTAGGCTATTGGACGATAAATCACTTATTTATGTGTGTAATAAAAATAAACAAAAGTCGCATCACGAAGTTAGACATCGTCGCTAACATCACTGTGCGTCCTTTGATGGTTTCCCCATATCCGCATGTAATTTTGTTGCCTATACAGGGTGGCCCCCCAAAAAACGGAACGGAGCACTTCCCAAAATAAAGTAACAAAATGATTATGTCCATCGGATAGGGTATCTTTTCCAATGAAAAACGATACCAAGAACAATAATTTTGGTCGTGTAGTTTTTGTTTTAGGGCGCTCTGAGTGACACCATGTCAGGTTCCCATTTTTTTCTCAATTTTTACCAAGTCAGTGCCTGATAAATCGCACTTACTGCCCGTCATATCATAAAACAACCATGCCCATTCTCTCATCACACAGCTGAATGCACACTAACAATAGCGCGCGTATTGATCGTTGTTCAATGCTATGACGGGCAGTAAGTGCGATTTATCAGGCACTGACTTGGTAAAAATTGACAAAATTGGGAGCCTGACATGATGTCACTCAGAGTGCCCTAAAACAAAAACTACACGACCGAAAATACTGTTCTTGGTATCGTTTTTCATTGGAGAAGATACCTTTTCCGATAGACATCATTATTTTGTTACTATATTTTGGGAAGTGCCCCGTTCCGTTTTTGTTGTGCCACCCTGTATAATGATGTAAAATTAATTAAGATGAATTTGTTTTGATTGCGTTGGCTGTATTAACTATGACCATACATGTAAATACCTTTTGTAAAACTTCATTGTATGGTGTTTGTCAAACTATGATTAGGATATGAAAGTAAATACATGCAATTAAATGAAATGAAATATGACAGATATGTCTTGTTTTAAGTGGTTGATGGCTTTTGGTTGATGCTTATGTATGTGTGTGTGTGTGTGTTTATGTGTGTACCTGTGTGTGTTTGTGTGAGTGGGTGTGTGTGTGTGTGTGTGTGTGTGTGTGTGTGTGTGTGTGTGTGTGTGTGTGTGTGTGTAATTTGCTGATAAAGATTACACACAAAATTAAAGGAATACATTAAATAAATCATCAATATTTTCTGTTATCAAATTTGATTTCTAAAAGCCTCCATTAAATGCATTTTTGGTTTGGAATATGTTTTATTACGAGGCTACAAATGGCCGACCATAATTTGTAGACGTACTTAATATTTAAGTTCAACTGTAAATCTGTGTGAAACATCTCCTGGGAAAAATATCTCAAATCCTGTGTCGTCACATCCCAGTTCTACAATGGCAGTTGGACTCATACTTCTAAGCAAAGAACTCAATGGGAGGCACACACACTCACACAAATAACCACACACGCACGCATGCACGCACGCACGCGCACACACACACACACACACACACACACACACACACACACACACACACACACACACGCACACACACACACACACACACACACACACACACACACACACACACACACACACACACACACGCACACAAACATCATATATACACACAGGATGTGATAATACATACGAAATATGCATTTCTGATGGTTTGTATTTTATTTTTACGTATTTCTGATATCTTAAAATTACTAATTACTTGCGCAAAATCA
This sequence comes from Echinarachnius parma, assembly GCA_037951105.1. Classification (NCBI taxonomy): domain Eukaryota; kingdom Metazoa; phylum Echinodermata; class Echinoidea; order Clypeasteroida; family Echinarachniidae; genus Echinarachnius; species Echinarachnius parma. Next base: position 169,952 of record JBAMJV010003485.1, read on the forward strand.
AAGTTAACCTTCAAATCACATTTTGAAAATACTTGCATGTCTATATATAGAAATGCTAAAAAAGGAAAATATTAAAAATAATGAATCTAAGTCACATACGTTTTACAGAGCTGTCGAGTCTCCCTGATTTCGCAGAAGACTTCGCAGAAGAAAATAAACGAAGATTACTGCATCGGATTTCATCCGATATTATTGAACAAATTATTGTCATTGAGTTGTATGCATTTGATAGATATCGCCCTGATTTCTGATGAAATTTCCCTAAATCTTACTGATTGTTGAAGTTCAATGTTGGTAGCTCTGCGTTTATTTTTTTTTGGGTAGACTTAAGTCAAGTCTTTGGGCTTTCTTTGATGAATCTGAATTACATTATTGCACAGCCAAAACGTATACGAACACACCCGTACCCTCATGGACACACAAATGCAAGCCCGCGTAGCCAGGATTGTTCAAGGAGGGGTGCATAATTTACAAAAAAGGGACCGATTTTAGCAATTCGTTTATGACTGAAATTGTCTTGTGGTAATGTATACGCAAATTATTTTAATCGAGGAATTATCTATATTCATTGTCAATTTTAACTATCAATCAGTTTATTATTTACAATATTCACTAACAATTAAAGGGATAGTTGAGTTTTGGTATAGAGGGCGCTAAACAAAATATTTGTTTGTGAGATAATGAAAAACTGAGTGTCAAATTCGAAAGAACATACAATTTTAATGACAGAATAAACTTTATTTGATCAAAATCGGTTCAGAAATGGCTGAAATATCCATAAACATAACAATTTGTAATAATTGTTGGGCACCACAATTATTTGATAATTATGAACCAGCTGTTAATTTTTTTTTGTCGTTGATCTCTCTATCTAATCACCATTTCAACAAAACATTACATGCACAATATTTAATTTTAAATGGTTGAAACCGATGAGTGTTTAGAGAGCGCCCTCTTGAGTTTTAACGGCTCTATTAAAATGATAACAGGCCTTTTCCTTAGTCATTTGTAATGTTGTTATTTTTTCGAGCATGGTGGAGTTATAACTATTAGTTTGTAATGTAATGGTGCAGGTTTTGGTTTTTAAAATTCAGTTCGACCAAAACTGTACTCTCTTAACCAGAACTCAACTATCCCTTTAAACAATGTTCATCTTATTATACAATTTTACATTCTTTACAGTGATATAATTATAGATTCAAACGATACAAGAACCTAACGAATAGCAAACATGCTTATCGGGTATGGCCAATGAAAGGTAAAGCAGATGTAATCATTAATAAAATGAACATATGAATATTCACAAAGTAGTATTACAATCATTATAATTATTATCAGTAATATCTTTCCGAATAAAATGACAAGGTAAATATGAAATAGTGTTCCAAATTAATATACTCTTTGATTAGATATAGAGCATTATTTAAATGCAAGCGATAACAAAATCTTATTTGTGTACAAAGCATTGCATATTTAACTCATGCCATGGATACTCCAGCAAAGTCATGTTATTGCATAATCATATCATAATCATATTCAGGCAAAGTAATGTTATTGTGGTGTCGGTATAAAATGTTAGAGGAAAACAAATTCAAAAGGAAATATTTAGTGGTAAGGCGTATAAAGTTCCCCAAGTATCAATGAGGATTTAATGAAAGGACAGGAGATTTAAAAACCCGCCAATGAACGTTTGAGCAATTTGGGATTTTGGGGATCAACGCGCTCTGTTCAAATCTATATGCCGCCGATCTCTTCACGTAGATGACACTCTACTCGCGTTTTTATATCTCTCGGGAATGGAAGACTATAACATTAACAAAACAAAAACAATAATCGAATGCGTTTTATTACGACTGTTTCATTTGCCCATGGCAAAACAAAAGTAAAAAACCCCCTTAGGCGCCAACATACAATCAAAATCACCTATAATTACGATCTTAGTTGAAAGTTTGGGGTTTTGGCCTCCCCTTCAGTGGAAATCAGTGACCAGCGTTCTTAAGAAACTGTGATATTCCTTATTATATTTGTTTTAATATGATTTCTTAATTTATAAAATCAAAAAGCTTCGAGGGCTGCGCCACTCACTCATTCAGGACTTTTCGGCTCACCAAAAGCTATGGATAATCTCCTATCCCATATAAACATACATCGCTAGTTCTAAATTTCCTTAATTCACAAGCTTCCGGTTTTCCATTTCCTGGACGCCCATTATGATTCCCAAGGTGGTTGCCCTTTAACCCAATCAAGACTTTGCGCCATGAAGGCGTAGCCTATAATTAAGCCTAAGAAAAGACACTCTTATAATTTCCACACATCTTGACACTTCTAAAATGCTAACATCCAAAAGCTTCCGCCACCGGGGCGCGAATTTTTTTTTCCCAAACAGGTTTGCTATGGCACTAACGCATAAGATATGCCCGTTTAATTGGAATCGGGCGTATTCAATTCGAGTTATAAATAGATCTATAGCCACTAAATCTGACCTATAGCCACTAAATCTGACCTATAGCCACCAACATTAGGGTTAGGGTAAGGGTTAGTGTTAGGGCTATATACCCCTAAAAACCAACACCAACCAAGCGAACTGAGTTAGGTCAGTCAGTAGTGAGGTAACCACCGTGATTAGACTGATACGCTAGAGATCCCTGGTTCGAATTCAATGTTTTTTGTATTTGCTATCTTTACGGCACTCGACTCAATGTTCGAATTTATACAAGTCGGAAATTTCGGGTATGCGAGGTCTCTGACCAAGTCGCTAATTCACAAGGATTTGCAAACCTGTTTAGGAAAAAAAAATCGCGGGGCCCCGACAAGGGCCCTAAAGCGGGCCCCTGCACCCCTGTTAAATGGTTTTGCGCTAAGCCGCAAAACATATGCGCCAAGCAACCAGTCTGTATAATTCGCTACTGTAATGTAAATGAGCGAGTAAAGAATCCACTTGATCTGGCGTGGGTCTGTGAAGTGTTGCCTCTGCACTTGAAGCAAGAATGACGTGGTGCACCAAGTAGTCAAGCCGATGAACAGAGAGTACACGATAGCGATGACGCACAAAGCTGTCAGGTCTGGGTCCATGAGGTTTCCGCTTAGGAGCAGACCAGTGGCTGCCGTCACTCGAATGAAACCCAGACAAAAGATCCCGCAGGTGCAGAGCAGAAGCAACACATCGTGTTCTTCCAGCTGGTGCATATCTACTTGCGGGAGGAGTTCAGGACTAGTAGGGTTGCACTGATTGGTCATGCTCCTTGATATGGAAAATAAACGCAAAAGGAGCAGGAAAACGGGAAGAAAACCCAACATTTTAATTGTCCAGAGAATGTACATTTCTTTTCTTATGTGTTCTTTTGGGAAAAGCGGGCTTACCATAATGTACAGTCCAGTAACAAGATACATCAGACAAACTAGGGATGAAATCGCCCATATCTTATTTGTAAGGCATCCAATTCTCGAAGGATAGTTTGGCAAGGTAAGGTTGTTATCACTTCTTGTGTCGCGTTTGATTCGCCATACGCGTCCAATGCCTGCAACAAGTTCTGTGATAGACAGAGATGTGGAAGATTCGGTAGATCCCCCGTCGCGGAAGGCATCGTATCGCGGCATTTCTCTGTGAATCAGCACGACTGATTTAGGCACGAACGACTTCCACATCTGCCAGAGGATCCCTGTGGCTATGATACCACACTCCAGGTAGAAGGCTGTCATCGACCGTTCAATAATCTCTGTAACCTTTCCAATTGTGATATTCACGTTGCAATGCCTGTCTTCAACGTCGTGTTTTATAAGACCATGAATTGGCAAAACCAGGTTCCACGTGGCTATCCAAATAGAGGCCGATAGACCCATGGCAATCGAGAACATGTTACGTGGGTTGCTAACAAAGACTGCATCGCGGTATTTAGTAAAGAACGAAATGCTTAATGGGAGAGCGCATAACACGAATAAGTCTGCGATTTCTCCGATGATAAAATCACCAACATCTCCATTACTTTGTTCGGCAAGGCATATGATTTTGCCTATGGCAATAAGTGGCATTGCAAACATTGCGAGAGTTAAAAAGCCAACGAAGACGTTAACCAGTGATCGGTGTCTCTGGATACACACCTGTCCATGGGGGTTGAATGTTACCCACGGGACATTGCTCTGACAAGATGTTACTCTTCCGGGATGGTTATGACTGCTTACGTCGCATGGCTGTGTGTCTAGAAGTCCAGTATGATTATGCAGACTCTGTGGAGATTATGACACTTCGTGACGCACTGGGTTAATATCCAAACTCTGAGCATCAGGCGACGACAACAGGACACCCAAAGTGCGGGCACAGTGGCGGCAACGCATCGGCCAGAAGACATCTTGCCGCTGATGGAATCTATCCTTCGAGTGAATGAAACGAATCTGCTGAAACTCGACGCTCAGAATCACCACGGCCATACAAATGCTGTAAACGATGAAAGTAGCTTCGCCGTGTGAAGATCCATCTGAACTGCTGACAGGGAGACTCATAAGAAGAGGAAGGCAAACACCCAAACTTGATAATAGACACACGAATAGCGAACTACTGTAGTAGTACTTGTCCTCTACAGGAGCACTGTTGCTGTTCTCCATAGTGTCGCGTCTACTTCTTTCTTTAGATTTTCCACTTTTCCACTAGATTATTTATAGGAAATTCTCATGTATTTCACAATAAGGAAGTGCCTATCACCGTTTATTCAAGTCCTTGCGCATACCACTTGGCACTTACTTCAGAATGTTTGATGAGACGAAAATGAATCGCACACCCGTAATAGTTATGTGCTAACGACACCTTTATGGCATAGTTAGTTTATGTCCACTATTATCTATAACGTTCTAATAATGAGTTATTATGAGGCAGCTAGTGTACTTGTTATGGGTTCGATGATATTCATAAAGATAATATGTGTTTTTAAATCTTTAAGAAGACAATAGCTGTCTTAATGAAGATTTACCCATAACAACTACATTATGCCTCAACAGGAAACAGGTTAAAACAAAGAAGAATTTTAGTTTAGTTTAATATACTCTTGATTATCATAATTATCATAAAAGCACACACGAAATAAAAGCTTATCGTGCACATTGTAATCTTCGATTAAATAATTAAAATGTACGATTACTTGTTTATGATTCCTTCAGTCTTGACATGAATGGTGAAACATGACGCAATATTGCGAATAATAGTAATCACACGACATACAGCATATTTGTATTTGGACTTTCATGTGAACATCATATAAGAGCAATTTTGTTACGCTTCGTCAAAACTTTTAGGAGTATGCCAGTCGAACACAAGGTTACAAATTCCCATGCACTTATGTGGAATTGATTCGACGCATTACATTAGCTTAAGCTTATACCAAAGTTACATCGGGTCACGATGTGCCTAAGGTTTGAAACCACGGGGCTATAGTTTTGAGTGCGCAGACATTCAGAAGCAGTTATTGATAACGTTAAATAGTGAAATTCACGACAATTTCTGCCATTTATTCGACAAACCACAAATCTAGGAGAAAATATCCAAGACACACCATTATGGCAAGCAGCAGCAGTGGTCCTGTAGAGGATAATTACTACTACAGCAGTACGCTATCTTTGTGTCTCCTATCCAGTATGGCTGTTTGCCTCGCTTTTCTTCCGAGTCTTCCTGTAAATAATAAAGATGCTTTTCCACAAAGCGAAGCTACCTTTTTCGTCAAACTGGACTTCCACCAAGACAACCCTTCGACAGAAGCCGTTATGAACATCCCAGAAGAATAAGTTGTTGTCAGAGCAATGTCCCGCAGGAAACATTCAATTCCCATGGACAGATGTGCATCCGGAGACACCGATCACTCGTTAACGTCTTAGTTTTCTTTTCCTTCCTCGCCCTATTCACAATTCCATTTGTTGCCGTCGCCAAATTGATATGCAGCGTGGAATACAGAGTCGAAAATATTGGAAAACTTATCAGCAGAGAAATAACGGACTTTTCTGTGGTCTTATACCGGTGAACATTTTATTCTTTATCAAATACTACGACGCAGTCTTCGTGAGCAATCCGCGAAACCTTTTCTCCATCCTTATCTTTTTAACGGCCTCTATATGCTTTTCTATTTGGAAACTAGTCCTGCCCATCCGTCAATTTATAGAGCACGATGGTACCGGAAATCCTTGTAGCTCGAATACCACAATTGGAAAGGTTACAGAGATCATCGACCGGTCGATGACAGCCTTCTACCTGGAGTGTGGTATCATAGCCACGGGGATCCTCTGGCAGATGTGGAAATCGTTTGTGCCTAAATCAGTCGTACTGATTCACAGGGAAATGCCGCGATACGATGCCTTTCATGACGGGGGTTCTGCCGAATCGTACATTTCCATGTCTTTCGCAGATATTTGTACAAGCATTGGGCGTTTATGTCGGATCATGAAAACACAAGGAATGAAAACAGGCTCATTTTGCCAAACCCTTCTCAGGGAATTGGATGCCTTATGAAGAAGATATGGGCGATTTCCTTACTAGCTGCTCTTTTGTATCTTCTTACTGGACTCTACATTATGATATGCTCAAATTTTCCAAAAGAACACAGGATCCAAGAAGTTTATATTCTTTGGACCCTTGAAACTGCATTTTTTCTCCCTGTCTTGTTGATCCTCTTGCGCATATTTTCCATTTCAAGGAGCATGACCAATCAGCTCAACGGCACAAGTCCTGAAATCTTCCCGGAAGTAGATCCGCACCAACTGGAAGGACATGATGTTTTGCTCCTGCTCTGCACCTGCGGGATCTTTTGTCAGGGTTTCATTCGAGTGACGGCAGCCACTGGTCTGCTCCTGAGCGGGAACCTCATGGACCCAGACCTGACAGCCTTGTGCGTCATCGCTATCGTGTACTCAGTGGTCATCGGCTTGATCACTTGGTGCACCACGTCATTCTTGCTTCGAGTGCAGAGGCAACACTTCACAGACCCACGTCAGATCAAGTGGATCCTTTACGAGCTAATTTACATTGTAGTAGCCAATTCAATAGAGTGGTTGTACGTCGAGGTCTGGACCGTGCAAACTCTGTTCTTCGGGAAGACGACGGGTAGAGTTATCGGGGTGCTCTTGGATCCATTTGCAACACTGTATGGACTGCATGCAGCAATGTTGCCTACGAAGCCTATAAAGCTATGCTGAAACTTGCGATTGAACAGGAAAGGCACTTTTGATTGCAGTGCAACTAGTTTTTATAGCGTTTTTTTCTTTTTGCTTGTACATGTACATCGGATGAAAGATTTTGTAACGAATATCTATAAACATGAATATTCAATTCAAAGATGAACGGGAAGGGGTAAAAAAAAAAGAGGAGCAAATTATTTCCATGAACTTAAATCTTGAGTGACATAATTTCAAATAAGATTATAGAAACGTGTCTGTCGTCTGTGCCTATGTTGGTGTATACAAGATAGATTTGTTCCCATCTGGAGTCCCCGAGCAATCGCACACGCAACGTCCTGCGAGCAACGTTTGTGCAGACCGATTACCTCTTGCTGGTATGACGTCTCATTTCGTCGACACCGCCACGACATCGCGTGTATGCAACCGAAGACCTGCATCATTTAGTGTCCAGACCTCGCGGTCTTGTCGTCTCGTAAATGTCCACAACGCTGGAATGTCAGTCAATAGCAGCACTTGCAGACACCGGTCCCTGCTCAATGCTTTCATCGTGTTTTCTCTCGTCGCAATGGTCGGTATTCCGTTATCGGCTCTCGGGAAAATTCTTTGCATCAATTACAAGGAAGGGAATATGTTCACACTGGTTAGTGGCATCATCGCCAACTTTCTGTTGCTGGGGCTAATTCCAGTAGCGATGGTGTTTGCGAAGAACTTCTTCGACGCGGTCTTCGTGACGACCAGAGAAAACTTATTGACGATCGGTATCTTTCTAGCCGGATCAATCTGGTTTGCGCTTCTGAAACTAGTTGTCCCAATCAGCAGGCTCATCCAATCACCGCATAGTGAACCAGGCTGCCCGTGTGCAATTAATGGGACTATCGGCAAGTTTTTAAAATATCAGGATATGGTCCTGTGGCCCTACTACGCAGAGTGTGCCATCATAGCAAGTGGAATTCTTTGGCAAGTGTGGACGTCCTTCATTCCGGAATCTGACCCCATGTTGACGGCAATAGATGACATGCCACCTGACTTCCCATCTGACAATTCTCCGTCGCTCATCTCCAACTGCAAGTCTGCTCTAACATCTTTGAACTCCTTGAATATTTTCCGAAAAGGGAACGATGAAAATCAGTACCTGCTCAGAAACAACATCAACTCGTCGTCTTTACTGAAGGCTTGCGTAAACAAGACCTGGGCACTGTCCATCATCGCATCCCTCATCTACTTCGCAACCAGTCTCTACTTTGTCAGGGCCTATTCGATGACACCCTACAGCAACAAGGACCTTTTCATATCTTGGTCATTTGAGATGGTCTTGATAACCCCGTTCTTCATATTCATGCTGCACCTGTCCCATGTCTCTGATCCAGCGCATCGGTTGCTGGGAGTCCGCTCACTTCTTGAGAAGGGACTGGGGGCACACGAAGTGATGCTTCTGCTCTGCACCTGCGGTATCTTCTGCCAGTCTATCGTGCGCCTGACAGCCGCTGCCGCGTTGCTCCTCCATCAGGATTTCCACAAGCCAGACGAGTGCGCGCTGTTCGGGCTGGCCATCGTCTATTCAATCGTGTGGATCCTCATGGCGTGGCAGATGACGTCGTTCTTGCTACGCGTCGAAAGGCAACCTCCGTCGAGTCTGCTCGAAGTCACATGGAGCCTCGTGCCCCTGATCTACATGTCTTGCACCAATGCGACGCAGTGGTTGATTGAGAGTGTGATTGTCGAGAGCTGGCCGGTCCAAACCGCCTACTTCGGCCAAACCACTGGAAAAGTTATCGGCGTATTGTTGGATCCATTCGCTACACTGTACGGCCTCCATGCATCACTCGTTGCCTACCAGGCCTACTGTGTTATCATGAAGCGAGAATTGAATAGGCCAGCTCATGTTGCTGAGCTCGACAACAACGATAACAACACACATTTCTAATTTTGTAGATGTGGTCATGTCAATCTACATTTTTAAAAAAAGGGATAGATGAGTTTTGGTATATACAGAGAGTGCACTTTTTGTCAAACTGAATATTAGTAACCAAAACCTGCACCATAACATTACAATTTTATAGTTATAACTTTATCATGCACGAAAGGTTTATAAACTTACAAATGACTAAGTAAAAAGCCTATTATCATTAAAAAGGAGCCGTTAAAACACAAGATGGCGCTTATAAAAGCGCATTAGTTTCACACATTTTTAAATTAAACATTGTGCACGTGACGTTTTGGTAAACAAATATTGAATAGAGCTCCATCAACAACTATTTAAAAACATCTTTTGTACATTTTTGAAAGGTGTAAGCAAGTTATATTTCTTTTTCAACGACTAGTTCAAAATGTTTGAATTATTGTGGGGCCCCACCATAATTACAAATGGTTATATTTATGGATATTTCAGCTCTTTCTGACCGATATTGATCTAATAAAGTTTGTTCTGTCATTACAATTGTATGCTCTGGCAAAGTTGACACTCAGTTTTCATTACCTCACAATAAAATATTTCTTGAAGCGCCCTCTATACCAAAACTCAACTAGCACTTTAATCTTCCAACCTTGTTAAAAGCACCTGTAATTATAATACCTCACAATAAAATATTTCTTGAAGCGCCCTCTATACCAAAACACAACTAGCACTTTTATCTTCCAACCTTGTTAAAAGCACCTGTAATTATAATGAAGTTCTGACAGCACGTGAGTAATTTTATTTATACAAAAAGCGTGGAAGTGTAAATGATATTCGGTACCAATTTTAACAATATTATAGCAATTATATTGTAATTACTCTTTCTGTCTTTGTATCAATCTCTCTATTCCTGTCTATACTTCTTAGTGTATACATACCTGAAAATGATTAGTCAAAAGTTATTTATTTCTGTCGATTTATGCATAATTATATCGAATGTATAGGACCCGAAGTAAGAACATTAGTTTTCTTGGAGCAATGGATTTATGCCGAATTAGGCAAATCCTTATGAAATGGTTCATTTGATAATTGATACTTGTAATATGTACTGCAGCATGTGTAAATGTTTATACTCTGACTAGTAAATAAAATAAAAACAATTCTAGGCATGGTATTTGGAATAAATATGTTTTCCTACCACCTCGTACGGGCGTACAGTAATAACAAATCACGATAATCAACTAATGTCCCACAAGAGACTGCGTGGTTAGTTCTAACTGTCTACTGTTGTACTAGTCCGAAACAAATCAGCCAATGTTTCGAGGGTTCTTTGACGATTTTTGTTTTCTCACCTGCTCTATCGTGATGGAGGGATAGTACGGCGGTATGACGTCATAATATTAAAGGACCTCTACAGAACGAGATGGATGTTTCTGCCTACTCTTGTACATATTATGGAATGAACCTTTTTTTAAACGTTACCATATAAATGTGCATCTTTATGCTGTCTAAACTAATAGAGGACTTCTTTTACTCACTTGTCTCTATACAATGACTTAGACTTAATAAAAGAATGATTGTAAAATATGATTATGATATGATTATAATATGATAATTATATGCGATTGGAATAAAAATACAAATACGTGAATACTACATTATTTTGCAACAAGAAAATAATCGCACAATAATGTGCACAAAAGTCAGTTTCATTTATTTGTATTAATCACCCACCTAAAATACTTTTCCATGCAAGTAATTATATCGTTGCAATAAATAAACTCAAATGATTGGATACAATTATTCTCCGGTGTTATCGCCTTTGTTATTCCGTTCTTTTACCATACACACCATTTGACATCCATGTTCATAGTAATCATCATGTGTAAGTTAAAGGGATCTAGTAACTTTGTTGACATGTGCAAAAAGTGATGAGTGGTTAATACAATGTATACTATTGTTATCTAATATGTCCACTGGGTGTTGTGTGAACATTTCAAGTTAAATTGACGTTATGACTGAGTAATGAGCGAAAATGCTAAGTGATATTCACTAACTCATTGCACTCACTTTGTACATGGTTTTCGCGGTCCAGTGGATAATTTAATATCTGAACACTTCAATCGTAAATATCTGTTTAACGAAAGCTGTCCCTTGCTTTTATTGTACAAATACAACACGGTATGAGAGTACTGCTATAATTCCAATTGGATTCCGAGGATTTGGACAATGTCACTAAGTCCCTTTAATCCCGCTTCCAGCGGCTTCTTTCTTTTGGGACATTTTGTACCTCACCTCCTTGTGACTCATAGGCGTAGTACGCGGGATGGCCTAGAGGGGTGGGGAGGGGGGCTGGGGGCTGCAGCCCCCTGGAGGTTTAATATCAACGGATAGTGGAAACGAATGCCCAACGAATACAATTTGCGAAATGCAATTATCCGGTAATGAAAGTCGTCTCCATTGCTTCATGTACAAACACATAGAATAACTTACATCACCCGACAAGAAACGGACAAGAAACTAATACGAACGGAGACGAACGGATGGAAAATTTAGCTCACCGTTTGACATCCGTTTACTCAGTCCGGTGACAAGTGACCGCGGGCTATACAGGGCGTATCAAAAAAAGCGTTACACTTTTGAAAAATCTGTCAAAATTACATTCAAAATATTTAAAAGATTTTTTCATGTCGATAGATGCCCAATAGTCTCATCTATCAAGTGCCACTAACAAAACAAATTTTCGTTCACGGTTGGGCGAACACTGACTGTTTTTGTCCAGAGTGTGAAAAATGACTTGCGCCAAATTTACAGAAGAGGGAAATCTAAACCAGCAGTCCGAATAAGTACTCCCAATCAAACAAATTGCTCCGTTGCATAAATTTAGGATTATGTTATGATCATAGGCGTACCCAGGGGGGCGGGGGGGGGGGGGGATAACTGTTTTTGGGGGGTTTATCCCCCCCCTCACTTTTCAAATTTTACCTGTTCTCGAGACCAAATGTCAATGGTCTCGACAGTCATTTTTGATGGTCTCGACCTCGAAAAGTGTGAAAAACTGTGGTCTCTGCCTCAAAAATGTCAAAAAAACGTCGCTTACAGGATTCTCAACCACTGGGTCTTGGTCTTGAAAATTGTGGACCGGACCTGGCCTCGGTCTCGAAAATGTCAAAGATTTGCTGTCTGGTCTGCGAATATTTTCTACGACTACCACCTCCCCCCCCCCCCCCCACCTTCCCTACCCCCCCCCCCCCCCCCCCCCCCCCGCTTACCGGATTCTCAATCACTGGGTCTTGGTCTCAAAAATTATGGACCGGACCTGGCCACGGTCTTGAAAATGTTGAGAATTCGCGGTCTCGGCTGCGAACATTTTCTACGACTACCCCCCCCCCCCCCCCCTCCCCTCCCGCGTACCTGATTCTTAACCACTGGGTCTTTGGTATTGTCCTCGAAAATTGTGGACCGGACCTGGTCTTGGTCTTGACAATTTTGCAGGTACTTCGTCTCGGCTTCAACAATTTTCTACGACTACCCCCCCCCCCCCCCCCCCCCCTTCCGCTGACAGAAACCTCCCCCCCTTGACAAATCCTGGGTACGCCACTGGTTATGCTAGTCTAGGTATTTTCTGGCAAAGAGCAATTTGTTTGAATGGGAGTACTTATTCGGACTGCTGGTTTAATTTTCCCTCTTCTTTAAATTTGGCGCAAGTCATTTTTCACACTCTGGACAAAAACAGTCAATGTTCGCCCAAGCGTGAACGAAAATTTGTTTTGTTAGTGGCACTTGATAGATGAGACTACTGGGCATCTATCGACATGAACAAATCTTCAAAATATTTTGAAATGTAATTTTGACAGATTTTTCAAAAGTGTAACGCTTTTTTGATACGCCCTGTATAAGGGATAATATAGCATTTTCATCCTAATAAATAAGCTGTTAAACGGTGAAATTATGCCCACAATAATAATGGAAATGACGATTATCAAGCTCGTTTATGCAAGCTTATTATGCCTCACAATTGCAGGAAGGGAAAGAGAAAAAGAGGGACGCAGAAGAAAAGATGGGTGGATGAACTAACATCATACATGGGAACGGCCGCGTGGACTAGGATAGCTAGAGATAGAAGAGAATATAAATGTCATGAGGAGGGCTTTGTCTAACGTCTGAATGAATACTGTCGATAGATAGATAGAATTGCACTTTGTTCACTCTTTATATATCCTACAGACAAGGAAATAACTGTCAACGTAATCTTGGTAATCCAAAGTAGCGTAAGTCATTAGTAAGAGCCCGCGGTCACATATCACCGGATAGCGTAAACGGATGCCCGACGGAGAGTAAAATCAGTTCGGGTCTGTTCGTATGCGTTTCTTGTCCGTTACTTGTCAGACGATGTACGGTGTTCTATCCGGCGGAGTGTTTTGTCCATAAGGCAATGGAAACGACTTTTAACCCCGGATAATTTTCCGGTGATATGTGACCGGGCCTTAAACAATTTATAACAAATTGACAATAAAGTAATAAACTACATTAAACTGTAAATTAATTTTAGAAATAAGTGAGGTATTACTTCACACTTTAACCAAGCTGAGTGGGAGGACACTTTTGATAACATAATAAATGTGAAAGACATTGGCAGCACAGTCAGTTGGCAGTCAGATATTATAAACGACATGCAGCATATTTGTATTTGGACGTTCTTGTGAACAGCAGATAAGAGTAATTCTGCTACGTTTCATCAAACATGTTTGGTCTTTTAGGAGTATACCAGTCGAACAAACGGAAATAAATTCTCATGCACTTATGTGGAATTAATGCATTACGTTACATCGGGTAATTATGTGCCTACATTTTCTTGCAACCACAGGACTATGGTGTCGAGTTCAGAAAAGCTTATAACGTTAACTAGTGAAATTCACGACAATTTCTGCCACTTCGCCGACAAACCTCAAGTCTAATACAAGAAGAAGAAAACAAAAAGACATACCATTATGGAAAACAGCGACAGTGTTCCTGTAGAGGACAAGTTCTACTACAGCAGTACCCTATCTTTGTGTCTCCTATCCAGTATGGCTGTTTGCCTCGCTTTTCTTCCAAGCCTTCCTGTAAATAATACAGATGGATTTCCACATAGCGAAGCTACTTTTATCGTTTGCTATATGTGTTTGACCGTGGCGATTCTCAGCGTTGAGATTCAGATGATTCGTTTCATTCGCTCGAAGGACAGATTCCATCAGGGGCAAGATGTCTTCTGGCCGATGCGTTGCCGCCACTGTGCCCGCACTCTGGGTGTCCTGTTGTCGTCGCCTGATGCTCAGAGTTTGGATATCAACCCAGTGCGTCACGAAGTTTCACAATCTCCGCACATTTCGCATAATAAAACCGATAACAATTGGTCTTTGGGCGACAGAATCCAATCAGTGGCGAACAACTCAGACTGTTCCACCAAACAATCTAATCAAATGTTGTCGAGGTGTGGCAATGGTTCAGCTGAAACAGATGCTGCGGAATTGGAAACGTATCAAACTGGACTTCAACCAAGACAACCCTTCGACAGAAGCCGTTATGAACATCCCAGAAGAATAAGTTGTTGTCAGAGCAATGTCCCGCAGGAAACATTCAATTCCCGTGGACAGATGTGCATCCGGAGACACCGATCACTCGTTAACGTCTTCGTTTGCTTTTCCTTCCTCGCGCTATTAACACTTCCATTTATCGCCGTCGCCAAACTAATATGCACTGCGGAACGCAGCGTCGAAAACATTGGATATCTTATCACCAGAGAAATAACAGACTTTTCTGTTATCAGTCTTATACCGGTGGGAATGTTATTCTCCATCAAATACTACGACGCAGTCTTCGTGAGCAATCCACGAAACGTTTTTTCCATCCTTATCTTTTTATCGGTCTCTATATGCTTTTCCATTTGGAAACTAGTGCTGCCCATCCGTCAATTTATAGAGCACGATGGTACCGAAAATATTTGTAGCTTCAATACCACAATTGGAAAGGTAACAGAGATCATTGACCGGTCGATGACAGCCTTCTACCTGGAGTGCGGTATCATAGCCACGGGGATCCTCTGGCAGATGTGGAAATCGTTTGTGCCTAAATCAGTCGTACTGATTCACAGGGAAATGCCGCGATACGATGCCTTTCATGACGGAGGTTCTGCCGAATCGTACATTTCCATGTCTTTCGCAGATATTTGTACAAGCATTGGGCGTTTATGTCGGATCACACGCGGCGCAAGGAATGAAAACAGGCAATTTTTGCCAAACCCTTCTCAGGGAATTGGATGCCTTATGAAGAAGATATGGGCGATTTCCTTACTAGCTGCTCTTTTGTATCTTCTTACTGGACTCTACATTATGATATGCTCAAGTTTTCCAAAAGAACACAGGATCCAAGAAGTTCTTATTCTTTGGACCCTTGAAACTGCATTCTTTCTTCCCGTCTTGTTGCTCCTCTTGCGCATATTTTCCATTTCAAGGAGCATGACCAATCAGCTCAACGGCACAAGTCCTGAAATCTTCCCGGAAGTAGATCCGCATCAACTGGAAGGACATGATGTTTTGCTCCTGCTCTGCACCTGCGGGATCTTTTGTCAGGGTTTCATTCGAGTGACGGCAGCCACTGGTCTGCTCCTGAGCGGGAACCGCATGGACCCAGACCTGACAGCCTTGTGCGTCATCGCTATCGTGTACTCAGTGGTCATCGGCTTGATCACTTGGTGCACCACGTCATTCTTGCTTCGAGTGCAGAGGCAACACTTCATAGACTCACGCCAGATCAAGTGGGTTCTTTATTCACTCATTTACATTGTAGTAGCAAATTCAACAGAGTGGTTGATTGAGAGTCTTTACGTCGAGGTCTGGACTGTGCAAACTCTGTTCTTTGGGAAGACGACGGGTAAAGTGATCGGGGTGCTCTTGGATCCATTTGCAACACTGTATGGACTGCATGGAGCAATGGTTGCCTACGAAGCCTACAAAACTATCCTGAAACTTGCGATTGAACAGGAAAGGCAATTTTGATTGCAGTGCAACTAGTTTTATAGCGGCTTTTCTTTTTGCTTGTACATGTACATCGGATGAATGATTTTGTAGCGAATATATATAAACATGAATAATCAATTCAGAGATGAACAGGAAGAGGCACAAAAGAGGAGGAATTTTTTTTCCAATAACTTAAAATCTTGTGTGACATAATTTCAAACAAGATTATAGAAACTTGTCTGTGTCTTCGCCGGCGTACAAAAGATAGATTTGTTCCCTTCCATAAACAGAAACAGTTTATTCTTTAGTATCCTAAAGCGAATGTCTTGTTTGGTTTGCAAAACGTTATAAATATACCGTCTTGTCATGTTTGACCGTACACCCTACATGCTCTAAGTGCATTTACACACGTTATATTATGTATGGAGCTCTTTAGCAAGCCGCAATTATATTATATCCAGCCTTAAAGGGATAGTACAGTTTTGGTCAAACTGAATGATGGTAACCAAAACTTGCACCATATCATTACAAACTATTAGTTATAATTCCACCATGCCCGAAAGGTAGAAAATCTTACAAACGGCCAAGTTAAAATTATGTTATCATTCAAAAAGCAGCCGTTAAAACACAATAGGGCGCTTAATAAAACATATTGGTTTCAACCATTTTTGATAACATATTGTCAATAGAGAAATCATTAAAGGGATAATTGAGTTTTTGTAAAGAGAGTACAGTTTTGGTCAAACTGAATTTTAGTAACCAAAACCTGCACTACAAACTAACAGTTATAACTCCACCATGCTCAAGAGAATAAAAATAAATAAAAAAAGAGAATAAAAAATAGCCGTTAAAACTCAAGAGGGCGCTTTCTAAAAATTCTCTGGTTTCAACCATTTTAAATAAAATAATGTGCATGTGATCTTTTGTTGAAATAGTGATTAGATAGAGAGATAATCAACAACTATTTAAAAACATCTTTTGTACATTTTTGAACAGAAGAAGCATTTTTTACCTTTCTTTTAACGGCTGGTTCAAAATTATCGAATAATTTTTGGGCCCCACAATTATTACGAATTGTTATGTTATGGATATTTCAGCCATTTCTGAACCGATTTTGATCAAATAAAGTTTATTATTTCATTAAAATTGTATGCTCTCAGTTTTTCATTATCTCACCAAAAATATTGTTTTATGTAGCGTCCTCTATACCAAAACTCAACTATCCCTTTAAAAACCTCTTTGGTATATTTTCGACAAAAATGTAGGCATTATATGGATTTTTTCTTAAATTGATGAATAAATGTGGGTCCCAAATTTATTCCGATCGCATATATTTATTGATATTTCAGGTCTTTGAGAGCCGATTTTATCAAATAAAGTTTGTTTTATCTTTAAAATTACGTGCTCTTCCAAATTGTACACTTAGTTTTTCATTTCCCCACTAAAAATTATTTCTCAAAGCGCCCTCTAAACCAAAAATTCTTAGTTTAAAAAAATGTATCATGTTTGTATAATGCCGCTATAAATCTTCATCGCAATTGAAAATATAATGAACATAAACTCTGATATAACTATAAACTCTTTTTCGCAACAATTGTTTTCTTATTTTTTCTGTTAGTAATATGTTAAGAAGCTAAGGAGCATAATCATAATATTTTTCAATCAACAACAACAACAACAACAACAACAACCAAACAATGTATTTATCATGATTAAGAATAATTAACCTGCAGTTTTATATCTTATACAATTAAAGTGTATTTTATTAATCGTTACAACCTTTCATAAGTGTGTTTATTATATCCAAGAGTAGCATAATTATGAGATTATTAAAGTTATAAGAATAATTAACATACAATTAATATACCAATTTTCGTATTTTATTAATCATTACAACCTTTCATGAGTTTTGTTAATTTAAAAAAATAATAATGTGTTTTTGGACAATAATTAATATTGAATGATCCATTGAATACAATTCAGTTGAACAGAGACATCTCCAATGACAAATTATATATTTGTTCGTAACCCACTACTACTACTACTACTAAAAATAATAATTTAAGCGCAGTATGTAGAGTATAGGTATGTTTATAGGTATTTATGTACAATATGTATGTATGTATGTATGTATGTATGTGTGTATGTATGTATGTATGTATGTATGTATGTATGTATGTATGTATGTATGTATGTATGTATGTATGTATGTATGTATGTATGTATGTATGTATGTATGTATGTATGTATGTATGTATGTGTGTATGTATGTATGTATGTATGTATGCAACGCTCGAAATTAGCACAGGCCCGATGGCCCGGGGCCACTAAAAATTGCTGTCGGGCCAGTAAAAAAATCATTTTACCAATGTTTGTTGGCCCGATCGGGCCACCAAATGTTGAAACCATTGTGCAGACAATCAAGTGAATTATTTGCAAATTTGTTACCTCACAAACAACGCTTGATTTGTGATTCAAAAAGAGAAGAGAGAGCGATCGTAAATCAATGAAATCGCGCAAAGCGCATGCAAAATAAAAAGACGCAACTCTCTCTAGCTCTCTCTCCCCCTCTCTCTTCCCCCATCTCAGACCTTATTAAAATTATGCATGTTGTTTGTGTTGTCAGCAATCCCTCTTGCACGCTCGCGATAGTTTTTGTGTGCAATTTTTTTCTGCAAGATCGGGGTTATAATTCTTTTTTCAGACCATAATAATAGTCCATTTTTACAGATATTATGAAGGAATCATCATAAAAAGGTATGAATGTTGTGCTTACTCATCTAATATTGTCTTGACAAATTGATAATGCTTGCCAATTATGAATTATTTTGCCGATTTTTAAAGCCCAGTCCCATACATGTGTTTTTTGGTTAGTGATATGAAGTTTCAAAAGTTGACAAAAACGAACATGGAAACTCCCTTGATTTCATAATTTGGTGTCTCCAAGATGAGAATGAACTGATTCAATGTTGGGTTTCATTTCTGCAGTTATAGATTGTGATTTTAAGTATGACATTTTCAATAATTCACCTAATAATGACTAAGATTCAACTCTGTCTCTAGTCTCTAGACAAACTTCACTAAACTAGTCATTTAACTTTTGTTCTTCTTTATTTATTCGGGCCAGCAGATTCTGGTTTCGGGCCACCAAAATTTGAAAAATACTATTTTTACTGGCCCGACCGGGCCACCAGCAAAAAAAGTTAATTTCGAGCGTTGATGTATGTATGTATGTATGTGTGTATGTATGTATGTATGTAGGTAGGTATAGAGGTATGTACTTAGCAGTGTTGTATATAGTTCCGCTGATCCGTTATCAAATAAAGTATCCACATATTGTTTTAATAGAAATTTCACACACACTATTTTTATATCGTTATAATTTATACATGTAGTTACTGTGAATATGGAAGACGATCTGTGAATCCCTGAATGTATCTTTAAATGTTTAAATGAAATGTATTGCATATTAGTTAGCCTATTATTCCCCCATTGTGTAAACAAGGGTGATTTATAACTTATGCTCCCCCGTGATGTCGATCAAAGGGACGCACGCATTAAAGGCCTGGTCACATATCACCGAATAGCGTAAACGGATGCCCAACGAATAGACAATTTGCGAAATCAAATTATCCGGTGGTGAAAGTCGTCTCCATTGCTTCATACACGAAGCATTCCACCTGATAGAACAACGTACATCGCCTGACAAAGAACGGACAAGAAACGCATAAGAACGGAAACTAACGGATTGAAAATGTTGCTCTTCGTCGGGCATCCTTTTGCGCAATCCGGTGATATGTGACCGGGCTATGTTTTATGAATGTTTCGGTTCCATATTGCTACTATTCATATTGTTATTATTAATATTCCATTGCCTACGGGATCCGGGTGGGTCATGTACTGACTCTGTTGGTATTGCAAATTCTAGTAGGAAACAGGTTAAAACAAAGAGGACATATTTTAATGTATTGTGCTCTTGTTTATCATAAAGCCCACACGATATTCCTTCAATCTTAAGACGAATGGTAAAACATGACAAGAGATTGCGAATGACAGAAATCCCACTGTCTTGCTAAAGCTAAGATCAGTTGGAGTTAAAGTGGTCGGTCCTGTGGCAGCACACATTGAAGTATTGTTAATAGAACATGATATATTTGACTTCGCCTAGTGATCTGAAATAATTTCATTTTCTGCAATAAAGTGAATTAGGAGGAGCAACTAAAGAAGATAGAAATGGAAAATGGAAGGAGGACCTCGTCATGTGACAAGTATTACTACAGCAGCACACTAACCCTTTGTGTCCTATCCAGTTTGGGCGTTTGTTTCTCCTTTCTCCCGAGTCTTCCAGTTAATTCCAGCACCGGAATATCTCACAGTGAAGCTACATTTGCTGCCTCCAGAATCGCCCTCAGTGTAGCGATTCTAGGCGCCGAGTTTCAGCTGATTCGGTTCATCCGCTCGAAGAAAAGATTCCATCAGGGTCAGGTGGTCTTCTGGCCGATGCGTTGCCGCCACTGTGCCCGCACACTAGGTGTCCTTCAGCCATTGCATCCTAGCACGTATCATATGCCTGAAGAAGAACCACAAAGGCTGCCAGCATGTCAGAATCAAACACGGGCGACATCTCATCAAGTTTTATTAGACCTAAGTCTAAACAGAAACCGTTCCCTCGTCGATGTCTTTGTCGGATTCTGCTGTCTCGCCATCTTCACGGTACCTGTTCTTGCTATAGGCAAGATAATCTGTATCACCGGGAACAGCCACGGATCCCTCAGTCGTTACATCAGCGGGGAGATACTAGACCTCTGTTTGTTGAGTATTCTACCTGTGGGAATTGTATTTTGTTACAAATACTACGATGCGTTTTTTGTTACCAACGCGGAGAACATCTTCACTATCCTTATCGTCCTGGCTGCGATGATCTGGGTATCAGTTTGGAAGATGGTCCTCCCAGTTAGCGAGCTGCTAGGAGAAGAAGGGATAGATAGTTTCTGCCGCTTAAATGGCACCGCTGGTAACTACATTCGGGGCCTTCAGCGAGCCATGACTACCTTCTACATGGAGTGTGCCATCATCGCGACAGGGCTACTGTGGCAGATGTGGAAGTCGTTTGTACCTAAATCGGCGGTACAAGTTCATCTGGAAATGCCTAGGTATGATGCATTTCGTGAAGCTCATACTTCCACATCGTATAGAATTATTTATCGTGCTATAAAGTCACTCGCCTCCTTATGTCGATTCAGGGGCACCGGAGTCACCAGAAACGAAGATATTGACAGAAGCCCACCATTAGTAATTATGCAGTTGGTAAACAAGACATGGACAGTCTCATTAGGGATGGCCATCGTGTACTTTGCGAGTAATATGTATTTTAGATTCGAACCAGTGCACATTCTCACTACAGACCAATATCTTTACGTTCTGTATTGTCTTGAAATGGCATTTTATCTTCCCATTTTCATGACACTCTTACACATATACTCTTACCAAACAGGTAGGCCTACGGGCCTCAGCAAAGACATCGATATGAACTGTTTACCCCTTGAAGCACACGATGTTCTGCTTCTCCTCTGCACCTGCGGGATCTTCTGCCAAAGTTGTATTCGCATGACGGCAGCCACTGGTCTGCTCTTCAGTGGAAAATATGTCACCCCCGACAAAACCGCACTGTTCATCTTTGCTCTCGTCTACTCCGTCGTCATCTTAGTCATGGTTTGGTGCACGACGTCGTTCCTGCTGCGCGTGCAGAGACGGCATGTGCACCCATCTGAGATCAAGTGTCACCTCGTCCTCTTGATATATATCGCGGTATCTTATTCTACCGAATGGTTGATTGAAAGTCTATACATCGAGGTCTGGACTGTACAAACTCTGTTCTTCGGGAAGACGACGGGTAAAGTGATCGGGGTGCTCCTGGATCCATTTGCAACCCTATATGGACTTCATTCAGCAATGGTTGCCTACGAAGCCTACCAAAATATCCTGAAGATAGCTATTGAACATGAAAAGCAACTCAAATTGCAGACCAACTAGTCATTTGTATTTCTTCCTCATTTCAGTTTTTTTGTAATCCATTTGATTCTCTTCACATTACTGATAATGGTAGTCTGCAAGATCAGCAAAAGTAGATATTGACCTAGGGTGCAGTTAGTAACACAGTGGTGGGTGTTGAAGTAATAGTCGAATTTTGGTATAGAGGGCGCTTCAAGAAATATTTGTTGTGAGGTAATGAAAAACTGAGCATTCAATGTCAATGGTGCAGAATAAACTTTATTTTATCAAAATCGGTTCATATCAATGAATATATGCGATCGGAACATTAAAGGGATCTATAGTTATGTAACTTTGTTGACAAGTGCAAAAAGTGATGCTTGGTTAATAAAATGTGTATTGGTCTAAACATATGTTCTTTCAGCAATTTACAAAAGAACTTTGAATAACAAAGTAACACATTTAATTGTGGGAGGAAGCGAATCTGCCACTAAAACGCTTAATTTTCTGACCCCTGCAAGACGGCTCTTACCTAAGTAATGTTTTTGTTTGTTCTTTTGTTTGTAACTTCTTCCTCTATACTGAACGTGCCCCTGCTTGAATAGTAAGTTTTATCGACATGTATTGAGACAATGCACCAGTATAATAATTGATCAACATACGCAAAGGTGTGACCGAGGCATTAACCCAGACATAATTTGTTACGATGTACATCTAGATCAAATTTTACACAGAACAAAATGCGGTGTGATATTATTAGCACATAGTATAAGTTTCACATGTCCGATGTAAATATTTGTTGTCTGCAATGCTCATTAAAAAAAAATCAAGGAGTCTAGAAAACTTGGTGACGGAGCTGCTAATCAATGCATTTCATGGAGGTTGACTATTTTCTTCATAAACACTAAAATCAAGAAAAGTCTGGATGCGAAACCATGGAAACGCTAATCTCAAGACATAGTATTCCCTATGAAAATGTCAATCGGAACATAATTGTTTTTCCACCTGCAAGATAGGTCTAGGCCCCATTCAAATTAGCCTTTGTTGATAGTGGCGGCGTTGAACATCAGGTAAGGACTTTGAATCAGTAATCCATTGTATACTAGTAATACCACTTTTGGTGTAATCATCTATTTCAATTGCAAGCTTCTGTAAACCAACTTACATTAGTATGTGAACGATCTTCTCGATGCCCATGAGCCGCTTGGAAGGAATGCTCCCCAGGGAGTGGAGATGGTGCACACAATGTGGGCTGGTTTGCATTCACATTCAAATTTTATTCAACGACTCGGTAAACTTCCCACTTTTGGAGTCCGAGGATGCTATTTTAAAAACAACATACAGAGCCATGTACATAATATACTCCGCAAAAAAAAAAACTGGACACTTGTATGAGACCAAATATTTCGTATTCATTAACGATAAAATATATAATATTGTATATCAAATTAAAGATAAAATTACCCTCTTCAATATTCGCATGAAATCCAGATGAAATCATTCATGCATGACTTGTCACGGTCAATTAACCACACCAAGGTCTGTTTTCAAAAATAGCAAAAATGGAACATCCACTCAACCATATAAATGTTGATAAGCATAATGTAAAACACTATATTCATGAGATGGCATAATTTTTCATTACAAATGTGATCTTTTCTATCTTCATCTCAATAAAAAGTATAAATGAAGACAAATTGTGAACGTTATAGGTGTTATTTTCATCCAAAAGTAACAAAATGGGGAATTCCATGGCAAAGCTTTATTAGTCAAAACCACAGTTTGTGCCCTTATTTTAGCATGAAAATGGTATAAATTCTTCTCAAGAATTATACCGTAGTCCAAAGATCCTCAAAAGCTGAAGTCACCCTTGGTCAAACAGTTGGGCAGTCTTTAACATTACATTTCTCTAGGTAAATATGGTTAAAATTGCAGGGGACACATGAAATAGACAAGCTTCATGCCTGTAATACAGATCAGTATGATAATGCTCTCATAACCTGGCCCTGTTTTATTGAAAAATTTGTATTTCCAGAGTTTTTTCATAACAATAAAGTTGAATAATGTCATAATTTACTTGCCCCGCTCATCTTGTTTTAAGTGAAACGCTTACTATCACTTCAGTCGAATGGTGTGGTCCTCCATTGTTTTGCTATTTTTGAAAACAGACCTTGCTAGTGTTAATTGACCATGGCATTTCATGCTTGAACGATTACACCTTTAAGTTATACCCTGCATGTAGAGGACTAAATTCCCTTTAATTTGATATATGATCATGTACACTTTATCGTACATTAATATGAAATATTTCAACTTATACAAGTGTCCAGTTTCTTTTTTTGCGGAGTATATATGCGCGTATTGGCGAACATTTACGGTATACCTTCAACTGTGCCTTAAAATTTGGCTTCCGCAGAGAATAGCAAAGTCTTTTTTTATTGGACTGAACCCATGCCATACAATTTTGCGTGTGTAATATGCATAGATAAGTATCTAGTAGCATACCGATATGTACAGGGATCTAGTAACTTTGTTGACATTTGAAAAAAGTGATGAATGGTTGATACGATGTATATGGTTGTTATCTGATATGTCCACTGGGTATTGTGTGAATATTGTAATGAGCAAAAATGCAAGGTGACTTCACTCACTCATTGCACTGACTTTGTACACGGTTTCGACGATCCAGTGGATAGTTTAACATCTGAACACTTCAATCGTAAATATCTTTCTAACGAAAGGGAAATTCGAGAAAAAAAAACGAAACCTGTCCCATGCTGTTATTGTTAATACGAATACAACAAGGTATGAGGGAACCGCTAGAATTCCAATTTTTTTTTGTTTTGAGGATTTGGACAATGTTACCAAGTCCCTTTAAGTATTTGAGTTGAATTAAATAAGAATCGGAATCAGATGTTTTTTGAGGTCGTATAAAGGGATGAATTTGATATCTAAGAAAACGCAATAATTGATAATGATCATGTTGTATCACGTTATTTCAACTTGCAGTTTTTGCGTTCATGTTCATCGAAAAGTGAAAGGTATCGAAAAGATTAACGCTATTTTGAATTTAAATTTTGTCTAGAAAATTATTTGCAGAATAGAAATAGCGTAGAGAATGATTTTCTCTAACCTAGAAGCTCTCCAGTGAAGGAGAATTCTTCAATATACATATTAAGGAAATCTTTGCATAATGTTGAAGTATATACACATTATAAGATGCGTTCTCGAATAAATTAACTAATCGACCCCAATTTGAAAGAATATTTTTAAATATATTCATGTATGTACAGGAAGCGATCCAGAAAGACATTAGTCGGGCGATAAAATAAGATATCAAATTAAGTGAATCACGTATATAATTAAATGATTGTGTAGCTTTATGTGCATGTGTGTTTACGTGTATCTTCCGTGTGTATGCGTTCAGTTTTCTCGTTCATATAATACTGTAATAATGATCATTATTATGATTGTAGCAATTAATAATTTGTAATATACTATAATTAATTTCTACATGTTGGTCATCATCAATTATTGAAGAACCTTATGAATATCAAACTGAATATTCATATTGTGTTCTTTTCAATGTAACAGCATTGGACGATAAATCACTTATTTTTGTCTGTATATAATACAAAAAGTCGCATCACGAATTTAGACATCGTCGCTTAAATCACTGTGCGTCTTTTGATAGTTACCCCACATCCGCATGTAGTGTTGTTGTTGCCTATAATACACAAAGAAAAAAAAAATTAACAACTATTTAAACAACCAAAAACGCTGTTTAAGCCGGTCCCTCTAACAACGTTGTTTAAAATTTTGAACAACCAAGATCATCTTGGTTGTTCAACATTTTAAACAATGTTGTTATAGGGACCGGCTTAAACAGCGTTTTCGGTTGTTTAAAAAGTTGTTTAATTTTGTTTTGCTGTGTATATGATGTTAAATTAATTAAGATAAATTTTACTTTGATTGCGTTGGCTGTATTAACTATGACCATACATGCACTTACCTTTTGTAAAACTTCATTGTATGGTGTTTGTCAAACTATGATTAGGATGTGAAAGTAATTATACACGCAATAAAATGAAATGAAATATGACAGTTATGTCTTGTTTAAAGTGGTTGATGGCTTTTGGTTGATCGTGTTTTGGCGAATGAGTGACACTGCGCGTTAATATGTCCATGTAAAAGGGTGTGTGTGTGTGTGTTTATGTGTGTGCCTGTTTGTGTTTGTGTGAGTGTGCGTGTTTGTGTGTGTAATTTCTTGATAATGATTAAACAAAAAATTAAAGTAATACATTAAATAAATCATCAATATTTTCTGTTTTCAAAAAAAGGCAAATCTCCCGTTTAAATTTGATTTTTAAAAGTCTCGATTGAATGAATTTTTCGTTTGGAATATGTTTTATTAAGAGGCTACAAATGGCCCACTATAATAGGTAGACGTACTTATAACTTAAGTTCAACGGGAGATTTGCCTCTTTTTGATAACAGAAAATATTGATGATTTATTTAATGTATTCCTTTAATTTTTTGTTTACTCATTATCAGCGAATTACACACACAAATCTGTGTGAAACATCTCCTAGGAAAAATATCTAAAATCCTGTGTCGTCGCATCCCAGTTCTACAATGGCAGTTGGACTCATACTTCTAAGCAAAGAACTCAATGGGAGGCGCACACACTCACACAAATAACCACACACGCACGCATGCACTCACGCACACACACACACACACACACACACACACACACACACACACACGCACACACGCACACACACACACACACACACACACACACACACACACACACACACACACACACACACACACACACACACACACACACACACACACACAAATACTTGCATGTTTCTAGAAATGCTAAAAAAGGAAAATATTACAAATAATGAATCTAAGTCACATACGTTTACAGAGCTGTCGAGTCTCCCTGATTTCGCAGAAGACTCCCTGAAAATAAACGAAGATTACTGCATCGGATTTCATCCGATATTATTGAACACATCATTGTCATTATGTTGTATGCATTTGATAGATATCTCCCTGATTTCTGATGAAATTTCCCTAAATCTTACTGATTGTTGAATTTCAATGTTGGTAGCTCTGAGTTTATTTATTTTTTGGTAGACTTAAGTCAAGTCTTTGGGCTTTCTTTGATGAAACTGAATTACATTATTGCAAAGCCAAAACGTATACGAACACACCCGTACCCTCATGGACACACAAATGCAAGCCCGCGTAGCCAGGATTGTTCAAGGAGGGGTGCATAGTTTACCAAAAAGGGACCGATTTTAGCAATTCGTTTATGACTGAAATTGTCTTGTGGTAATGTATACGCAAGTTATTTTAATCGAGGAATTATCTATATTCATTGTCAATTTTAACTATCAATCAGTTTATTATTTACAATATTCACTAAAAATTAAAGGGATAGTTGAGTTTTGGTATAGAGGGCGCTAAACAAAATATTTGTTTGTGAGATCATGAAAAACTGAGTGTCAAATTCGAAAGAACATACAATTTTAATGACAGAATAAACTTGATATGATCAAAATCGGTTCAAAATGGCTGAAATATCCATAAACATAACCATTTGTAATAATCGTGGGGCCCCACAATTATTCGATAATTATGAACCAGCCGTTAAATCTTTTTTTTAATGCTTCCTCTTTTTAAAAATTTACAAAAGAGGTTGTTAAATAGTCGTTGATTATCTCTCTATCTAATCACCATTTCAACAAAACATGACATGCACAATATTTAATTTTAATTGGTTGAAACCGATGAGTGTTTAGAGAGCGCCCTCTTGAGTTTTAACAGCTCTTTTTAAATGATAACAGGCCTTTTCCTTAGTCATTTGTAATGTTATTTTTTCTAGCATGGTGGAGTTATAACTATTAGTTTGTAATGTAATGGTGCAGGTTTTGGTTATTAAAATTCAGTTCGAACAAAACTGTACTCTCTTAACCAGAACTCAACTATCCCTTTAAACAATGTTAATCTTATTATACAAGTTTACATTCTTTACAGTGATATATAGATTCAAACGATACAAGAAGCCAACGAATAGCAAACATGCTTATCGGGTATGGCCAATGACAGGTAAAGCAGATGTAATAATTAATAAAAATGAACATATGAATATTCACAAAGTAGTATTACAATCATTATAATTATTATCAGTAATATCTTTCCGAATAAAATGACAAGGTAAATATGAAATAGTGTTCCAAATTAGTATACTCTTTGATTAGATATAGAGCATTATTTAAATGCAAGCGATAACAAAATCTTATTTGTGTACAAAGCATTGCATATTTAACTCATGCCATGGATACTCCAGCAAAGTCATGTTATAGCATAATCATACCATAATCATATTCAGGCAAAGTAATGTTATTGTGGTGTCGGTATAAAATGTCAGAGGAAAACAAATTCAAAAGGAAATATTCAGTGGAAAGGCGTATAAAGTTCCCTCAAGTATCAATGAGGATTTAATGAAAGGACAGAAGATTTAAAAACCCGCCAATGAACGTTTGAGCAATTTGGGATTTGGGGGATCAACGCGCTCTGTTCAAATCTATATGCCGCCGATCTCTTCACGTATAGATGACACTCTACTCGCGTTTTTATATCTCTCGGGAATGGAAGACTATAACATTAACAAAACAAAAACAATAATCGAATGCGTTTTATTACGACTGTTTAATTTGCCCATGGCAAAACAAAAGTAAAAAAACCCCTTAGGCGCCAACATACAATCAAAATCACCTATAATTACGATCTTAGTTGAAAGTTTGGGGTTTTGGCCTCCCCAATTCAGTGGAAATCAGTGACCAGCGTTCTTAAGAAACTGTGATATCCCTTATTATATTTGTTTTAATATGATTTCTTAATTTATAAAATCAAAAAGCTTCGAGGACTGCGCCACTCACTCATTCAGGACTTTTCGGCTCACCAAAAGCTATGGATAATCTCCTATCCCATATAAACATACATCGCTAGTTCTAAATTTCCTTAATTCACAAGCTTCCGGTTTTCCATTTCCTGGACGCCCATTATGATTCCCAAGGTGGTTGCCCTTTAACCCAATCAAGACTTTGCGCCATGAAGGCGTAGCCTATAATTAAGCCTAAGAAAAGACACTCTTATAATTTCCACACATCTTGACACTTCTAAAATGCTAATATCCAAAAGCTTCCGCCACCGGGGCGCGAATTTTTTTTCCCAAACAGGTTTGCTATGGCACCAACGCATAAGATATGCCCGTTTAATTGGAATCGGGCGTATTCAATTAGAGTTATAAATAGACCTATAGCCTCTAAATCTGACCTATAGCCACTAAATCTGACCTATAGCCACCAACATTAGGGTTAGGGTAAGGGTTAGTGTTAGGGCCAGTGGCGTAGCTACGGGGGGCACGGGGGGGGGGGGGCACGTGCCCCCCCCCCAATCGTTTGGCAAAAAAAAAAAAAAAAAATGACGACCCGACATTAGCCAAATGTGTCTATATCATTGATTATTATCATGTTTTATTAAATGTGTGATGATAATGATGCTATCAACGATGATAAAGAAGAACATAACGGTCGTTCCCTAGTACTAGCAATAGCGCATCTATATCAGTTTGAAGAATCCTTCCAATAAAGCGCCTTATACAAATTTTCAGTCCCGTGCGCGAGGATCGACGCTCACCGCTTCAGAAGACATAGAGCGCGTATAGGCCTAACAAACTTCCTAGCGCATGGTAAATCGTCCATCATACCAAGGGCCTTTTTAGGATCTTAAATCTGCCTCCCGCTTTTATAGATAATTTTGACCATTTGACGCCTTCATGCAGGCTATAAAGGCGCATAGCTGCAGTACGTAAGTCCTAAATGTCTAGGTAAAGACAAACTTCCTTTACTAATTTCTTCACTCCAAATGCACCCGTTCCATTAATTCATGATGCATATCTAGGCATATTGTTGATGATCATGATTGAAGGAGCACCAGTCATCTTCTCCAGAGTCGAATCAGTTGAGCATAGGCCTACTGAAACTAACTCAAGGGACCCGTGTCATGGGTCTAGTCACGCGACAACAGGCAGGGGACGGGGAGGGGAGACATGCCCCTCCCCATACATTTGAAAGTGGAGGTGATTATTCCTCCCACTTTTTAATATGCATACATTATGTATGTTTGATTCTATAGCTTGAACTACGAATCATATATTTTGGTCTCGGGTATGCGCCAAATCGCACAATTTAAAGCCCAATATTTGCAAAGGCTCCCTACAGTGGGAGGGGAACACCCCCTCCCATGGCGTCGATCCTGGGGGGGGGGGGGGGGGGGGGGGGGGGGGGGGGGCAGGGGTGCGGTCGCCCCCCCCCCCCAATGAAAATATTGGGGGCGAGCATATCATTTCGCCCCCCCCCCCCCCAATAATTCCGAAAATGAGGAAGAACAAAATCGAGTGATATAATGCCAAAGAGGGGAAAGACACATTTATCAATAATTAATCTTTACAATAGCTTCTTTTTTTTAGTTTGAAAAGGACTGTAAATCTTGTTTTTTGCCGCGCGCTTCGCGCGCATACTGTTTCTCATATTGTAAGTTTCATTTCGGTTTGCTTGAACTCACCTTTCGAACTGTGTTGGGCAGTGTAATTTCTCAAACGCACACCTCAAACGAAGTTTATTAAACCCTCATCTATAATAGCACACCGTCACAGAAAATAAAATAATCTGAAATAATATATCTTTCTGTAAATTCGGTCCATATGCGCTGAACGCAAATCATATTGGAATATCATGTCACCCCACATTTGAAAGTGAAGACGATTGTCCCCCTCCCTTTGTCATTATGTATGTTTGGTTCCATACTTATATACTTCATATTACGTGAAATTTCTGTCTTAGGTGTGGATCCATCTCATGCAAGGCTCAATCTTTCCGCGCTATTCCCGTTTAAAAATACGTTACGAGTAGGTTCACTATTATAATACAATGACAAATAAAAAGACAATAATGACCATACTTCTACAGTGATATTTTAAACACCAATTTCAAAAATTTCTCCACGTGGGAGGGGGTAAACCCACTCCCACACCCTCCCCCCAATAAGACCAAGCACGGATATAAACGACGTGAGCGTATTTGAGTCTGGTGTGTGTGCATGTACACGTAGGTTCGATTGTGTTTGTATACTTTATCATGAGGGAGATGATTTAAGTCCTGATTTCTTTAATTCAGTATTATCAAATTTCCTTCCAAGGTATGCACCAGATTGCATTATTTCAAGTGAAAATTTGCAAAAGTTCCCTACCGTGGGAGGGGGGACACCCCCCTCTCACACCCCCCCCCCCCCCCTCGGGCGCTACGCTCCCTCGCAGTTGTGCCCCCCCCCCCCCAATCCGTTGACCTTCGCTACGCCACTGGTTAGGGCTATACAGAGTGTTTACAAAAAAGCGGAACCCAACTTCCACCAGCAATATCTTATGTATTAAACATAGTTATGTTTATTGCAATATATCATCGCAAAGATAATTTATTATTCTTTCATTTGATACCAAATTTGTAATAATTGAGCTTGTAGTTATTGAATTGCAAGCATTTTAAACGAGCAATGTTAAAATTGCTTTGCGCACAAGATTTAGATCTATTCATCAACACGGTGTGATGGTCATTCATGGAAACCTCTCCTTGTGTTCTTTTGTCTTGTAATCCTTTTGTTCCGTAAAAAGTTTAACACGGAGATATAGACCGGCAGCCCAGAGGTCTTTTGTGCATCGAAAAGCGTACTGATTGTTGAACATATGAATATCCAATATCCAATAATATGAGTCTCCCTGGGTGTATCCGTGAATAAAGGGGTCCTTTGCGCCTCCAAAAGTTGGCCCCTGGGGATTGTCCGATGCTTCTATTGTGTGCGATTGTACCGTGTTAATCGTCGCTCACGACTCGCCGCGGCGGGGTAAGCGCATCGTAGACAATGGAGAAATCACTGATGCATGTTACCTTTTTCGAACATTTTACGATGCCTGTTTTGAAAGACAAAATACACGTTGATGCATTGGGGATTATATCCAAAACCTCTTGCAACTTAACAAATATGTCTTACAGATTACAGAATACATATTGATAGCACGTTTGAAAATGCCAAAAGCCATATAAATACATTTTAATGAACCCATCACTAAAACAAGATCAAACAGGTCTTCCACTTACCAATTAATTTCATGACATTACATAAACACCCGTCTAGAAAATAATCGAATGGAGAGGAACTAATGGAGCAGTCACACGATGCTTGCGACGACCTGCAACAAGACAATAGAACTTATGAAGGGCCGATCATGTTCGAAATAACTAGACGTTACATCAGAATGCAAATATCGCAATAAATTCGGTATAATTCCCAATTATAGCCATAAATAGGTATTTTATATATTACATTTAGGCTAAAGTAAACCTAACATGTTATTTACCGTGCTTAATAAGCATCATAAGCCTGGTTTTGGGTTGTCGATCGAACAATAGCACGACTGGTCACGAGGAACGCATGCGCCGTGTGTTCTCTTGCGACGGCAGGTTCCCCGTCGCAAGGTTTTTGAACATCAACAAGTCGGTTCAAAATCCGTTGCGATCAAAACAATAGAAGAGAGAGAAAGAGCATGCGGTGATTTAGACTGTGGGCTGGCACCTCAAATTTTCTCTTTCCGTGGTCCCCCAAGGGCTACCACTTGCTGTATGTTGTACAATTTGTCTAAAAATATATGCATTTATCTGAACCCAATTGTCGGTTGCATAATTTGCAAAAGAAAATTAAAATTTATAAAATAGTCGCAGTATTTGCAAGTGAATGTTCTTGAACGGATAGGTATGCAACCATAGATGGCTGTACTAATCATTGTGAGCACTGCACACTGTGCACACAATCAGTGCAAGCGTGTGCATGTGATGTGGTGTGTGAAGTTATGTGTACTGTGTGTGAGCGTGTGTGTCTGTGTGTAATACCAATGGCGTATTTCCAGTGTACACAACCTCGTTCAATAACTTGTTGAAGTGCAGCTCTCTATTTAGACAAATGTAGTCTGCTAGAGGATTGGCTGTGTATTATATGTGCATTTCAAATGACTTCTTTGATCATTCAGAGATCACATAAGAATTGGTTCATAATCTAATAGTACTTCTGTGGAATGTCCAAGCCCTGATCACTTCTAGAATTAGAAAGCGTGTCAACAATCTCAAATAATGTGTCGTTTTTTTTTTCAAAAGAACTATACAGTCACTCATGTACATATTTACAATGATTTATGCTTACTGTTTTAAATGAAACATCATATTTTCCTCATTATTTTTTAATCTGAATTATCAAACATTGGATACATTAATGCTTGTATTATTTGGACCATTTGGAATGATACTAGTAAACATCTGCTAACAGAGTAAAATTGAAGATTGTATATATATATTTTTCAAGAAGAATAATGGCTTTATACTTCAACTAACTGTTAATGACTCAATATCATGTCCCCGTACGATACGATTGGTGTCGATATTTTAATTCATCACACTTGCCTTTATATCAGATAACCATATAAAAAGTACATTTATTTTCCTAATCAAAATGAAAGCTCGTCGGCATAATTTGGTGTTCAGTTATGCATGGGCATTCCACATAAATACTACTAGTATTATATTATGAACCCATTCTTCTACAATCTCGTCTAATTGCGGTTATTGCGGTGGCTTCATCTCACCCTATTGACCTATTGAAATTGCATCCATGGCAAATATTCATGGTTTGGTAGACAATACTTAATCCTGAATACTTCAGGCAAGTCTCGTCGCATGCGGTGATTGCGGTGACCTATTGAAATCGTATCCATGGCAACGATGCATGGTTTGGTAGACTCTCCTTTATTCTCCTTTACGTCCCACAGTTGTTATTTTTGTTGTTTTTCTAACTTGTTTACCGCGGTAATTTATATTTGGCCCATTTTGGGTCTTTGTATGAGCTAAAAACCAAAAGCTTGCACCCCGACCCCCGTCCTATGTTTTATATTTTGCAACATTGTTTCTTTGTTATGGCTCCATACTAAGCATACTTAGGTTAATTTCATATAAGCTTGGTGCACCAATAGGGTTGCCCACCGCTAGTATACTCCCCGGGGAGTATAGGATGTGTACAAGGTAATTGTTAAATGCGCGGGTCTGACGCTTAGAGGCTATTAGGCGCGATGTAAATACGAACTACTAATATTATTAATTATTATTAAATATTATTGTTATTATCATTATTACTATTATAATTATTATTATTAGTAGTAGTAGAAGTAGTAGTAGTATCATTATTCCATAATTTGTGCATCATATACACCATATCAATATAAGAGCAGAGAGGTATTAACGCTCATCCTTGAAATGCGAAACATTTTGTGTTTATATTGTATAGCTGCAGTGAGTTTGTACAACGCGGTAATGTATTACAGACTTTGACACTTTCCGCCTTTCATACGTGCACGTGACCAATCGCAAGCTGTTGCAGGTCGTCGCAAGTCCCGTGTGACTGCTCCATAATATGAGCGCATGGCATAGCGACAGGGCACACACAAACACACACACACACATTCACCTATCGAGGTCGCCTCCTTTTGCGTTATGGAGCAGTCACACGATGCTTGCGACGACCTGCAACAAGACAATAGAACTTATGAAGGGCCGATCATGTTCGAAATAACTAGACGTTACATCAGAATGCAAATATCGCAATTAATTCGGTATTATTCCCAATTATAGCCATAAATAGGTTGTATGTATTACATTTAGGCTAAAGTAAACCTAACATGTTATTTACCGTGCTTCATAAGCATCATAAGCCTGATTTTGGGTTGTCGATCGAACAATAGCACGACTGGTCACGAGGAACGCATGCGCCGTGTGTTCTCTTGCGACGGCAGGTTCCCCGTCGCAAGGTTTTTGAACATCAAAAAGTCGGTTCAAAATCCGTTGCGATCAAAACAATAGAAGAGAGAGAGAAAGAGCATGCGGTTATTGCGGTGATTGCGGTTATTGCGGTGGCTTCATCTCACCCTATTGACCTATTGAAATTGCATCCATGGCAAATATTCATGGTTTGGTAGACAATACTTAATCCTCAGGCAAGTCTCGTCGCATGCGGTGATTGCGGTGACCTATTGAAATCGTATCCATGGCAACGATGCATGGTTTGGTAGACAATGATTTATCCTGAATACTCCAGGCAAGCCTCAGATATTTCTGCTTTTCATCAAAAGTTATTTATTCTCATTACACACCCTCATCATTGAAAGGGAGGTATTCAACCGACAGGTTTGTATTGTCATGATTGGGATCGGCATCCACATGACAGCGAAGGGGGGGGGGGGGGGGGGGCGGGGGGGGGGGGGGTCTCGGCTCTTGCGCTCTTGGGCCCAAATAACAGTTGTTATTTTTGTTGTTTTTCTAACTTGTTTACCGCGGTAATTTATATTTGGACCATTTTGGGTCTTTGTATGAGCTAAAAGCCAAAAGCTTGCACGCCGACCCCCGTCCTTTGTTTATATTTTGCAACATTTTTCTTTGTTATGGCTCCATACTAAGCATACTCAGGTTAATTTCATATAAGCTTGGTGCACCAATATGGTTGCCCACCGCTAGTATGCTCCCCGGGGAGTAGAGGATGTGTACAAGGTAATTGTTAAATGCGCGGGTCTGACGCTTAGAGGCTATTAGGCGCGATATAAATACGAACTACTAATATTATTAATTATTATTAAATATTATTGTTATTATTATCATTATTACTATTATAATTATTATTAGTAGTAGTAGTAGTAGTAATAGTAGTAGTATAATTATTCCATAATTTGTGCATCATATACACCATATCAATATAAGAGCAGAGAGGTATTAACGCTCATCCTTGAAATGCGATACATTTTGTGAGTGTTTATATTGTATAGCTGCAGTGAGTTTGTACAACGCGGTAATTTATTACAGACTTTGACACTTTCCGCCTTTCATACGCCCACGTGACCAATCGCAAGCTGTTGCAGGTCGTCGCAAGTCCCGTCTGACTGCTCCATTATAAGCCGATTTGAGATCCTGCGAGAGAATGTCTATTGTCCTCTACATGCAGCGATACACACATACATGACATAACTGACCTTTACGATTTTGTGCATCGATCGTGTCCGTCTCTAAGTCTGGGTTCACTTATAACATTTAGGAACAGACATACAATTTCTGAAAGTGGAAGCTAATTTTTTTAAAGACAACTTTAACGAGTCGATCTTCAACATTCAGAGGCATCTGTAGGGTAATTAACTATGACCATACATGCACTTACCTTTTGTAAAACTTCATTGTATGGTGTTTGTCAAACTATGATTAGGATGTGAAAGTAATTATACACGCAATAAAATGAAATGAAATATGACAGTTATGTCTTGTTTAAAGTGGTTGATGGCTTTTGGTTGATCGTGTTTTGGCGAATGAGTGACACTGCGCGTTAAGGGATATGTCCATGTAAAAGGGTGTGTGTGTGTGTGTGTGTATGTTCTGTGTGTGTGTGTGTGTGTGTGTGTGTGTGTGCGCGCGTGCGCGCGCGTGTGTTTATGTGTGTGCCTGTTTGTGTTTGTGTGAGTGTGCGTGTTTGTGTGTGTAATTTCTTGATAATGATTAAACAAAAAATTAAAGTAATACATTAAATAATTCATCAATATTTTCTGTTTTCAAAAAAAGGCAAATCTCCCGTTTAAATTTCATTTTTAAAAGTCTCGATTGAATGAATTTTTCGTTTGGAATATGTTTTATTAAGAGGCTACAAATGGCCCACTATAATAGGTAGACGTACTTATAACTTAAGTTCAACGGGAGATTTGCCTCTTTTTGATAACAGAAAATATTGATGATTTATTTAATGTATTCCTTTAATTTTTTGTTTACTCATTATCAGCGAATTACACACACAAATCTGTGTGAAACATCTCCTAGGAAAAATATCTAAAATCCTGTGTCGTCGCATCCCAGTTCTACAATGGCAGTTGGACTCATACTTTTAAGCAAAGAACTCAATGGGAGGCGCACACACTCACACAAATAACCACACACGCACGCATGCACTCACGCACACACACACACACACACACACACACACACACACACACACACACACACACACACACACACACACACAAATACTTGCATGTTTCTAGAAATGCTAAAAAGGGAAAATATTACAAATAATGAATCTAAGTCACATACGTTTACAGAGCTGTCGAGTCTCCCTGATTTCGCAGAAGACTCCCTGAAAATACACGAATATTACTGCATCGGATTTCATCCGATATTATTGAACACATCATTGTCATTATGTTGTATGCATTTGATAGATATCTCCCTGATTTCTGATGAAATTTCCCTAAATCTTACTGATTGTTGAATTTCAATGTTGGTAGCTCTGCGTTTATTTATTTTTTGGTAGACTTAAGTCAAGTCTTTGGGCTTTCTTTGATGAAACTGAATTACATTATTGCACAGCCAAAACGTATACGAACACACCTGTACCCTCATGGACACACAAATGCAAGCCCGCGTAGCCAGGATTGTTCGAGGAGGGGTGCATAGTTTACCAAAAAGGGACCGATTTTAGCAATTCGTTTATGACTGAAATTGTCTTGTGGTAATGTATACGCAAGTTATTTTAATCGAGGAATTATCTATATTCATTGTCAATTTTAACTATCAATCAGTTTATTATTTACAATATTCACTAACAATTAAAGGGATAGTTGAGTTTTGGTATAGAGGGCGCTAAACAAAATATTTGTTTGTGAGATCATGAAAAACTGAGTGTCAAATTCGAAAGAACATACAATTTTAATGACAGAATAAACTTTATTTGATCAAAATCGGTTCAAAATGGCTGAAATATCCATAAACATAACCATTTGTAATAATCGTGGGGCCCCACAATTATTCGATAATTATGAACCAGCCGTTAAATCTTTTTTTTAATGATTCCTCTTTTTAAAAATTTACAAAAGAGGTTGTTAAGTAGTCGTTGATTATCTCTCTATCTAATCACCATTTCAACAAAACATGACATGCACAATATTTAATTTTAAATGGTTGAAACCGATGAGTGTTTAGAGAGCGCCCTCTTGAGTTTTAACGGCTCTTTTAAAATGATAACAGGCCTTTTCCTTAGTCATTTGTAATGTTATTTTTTCGAGCATGGTGGAGTTATAACTATTAGTTTGTAATGTAATGGTGCAGGTTTTGGTTATTAAAATTCAGTTCGAACAAAACTGTACTCTCTTAACCAGAACTCAACTATCCCTTTAAACAATGTTAATCTTATTATACAATTTTACATTCTTTACAGTGATATATAGATTCAAACGATACAAGAAGCCAACGAATAGCAAACATGCTTATCGGGTATGGCCAATGACAGGTAAAGCAGATGTAATAATTAATAAAATGAACATATGAATATTCACAAAGTAGTATTACAATCATTATAATTATTATCAGTAATATCTTTCCGAATAAAATGACAAGGTAAATATGAAATAGTGTTCCAAATTAGTATACTCTTTGATTAGATATAGAGCATTATTTAAATGCAAGCGATAACAAAATCTTATTTGTGTACAAAGCATTGCGAATTTAACTCATGCCATGGATACTCCAGCAAAGTCATGTTATTGCATAATCATATCATAATCATATTCAGGCAAAGTTATTGTGGTGTTGGTATAAAATGTCAGAGGAAAACAAATTCAAAAGGAAATATTCAGTGGAAAGGCGTATAAAGTTCCCTCAAGTATCAATGAGGATTTAATGAAAGGACAGAAGATTTAAAAACCCGCCAAGGAACGTTTGAGCAATTTGGGATTTTGGGGATCAACGCGCTCTGTTCAAATTTATATGCCGCCGATCTCTTCACGTAGATGACACTCTACTCGCGTTTTTATATCTCTCGGGAATGGAAGACTATAACATTAACAAAACAAAAACAATAATCGAATGCGTTTTATTACGACTGTTTCATTTGCCCATGGCAAAACAAAAGTAAAAAACCCCCTTAGGCGCCAACATACAATCAAAATCACCTATAATTACGATCTTAGTTGAAAGTTTGGGGTTTTGGCCTCCCCAATTCAGTGGAAATCAGTGACCAGCGTTCTTAAGAAACTGTGATATCCCTTATTATATTTGTTTTAATATGCCATATAAACATACATCGCTAGTTCTAAATTTCCTTAATTCACAAGCTTCCGGTTTTCCATTTCCTGGATGCCCATTATGATTCCCAAGGTGGTTGCCCTTTAACCCAATCAAGACTTTGCGCCATGAAGGCGTAGCCTATAATTAAGCCTAAGAAAAGACACTCTTATAATTTCCACACATCTTGACACTTCTAAAATGCTAATATCCAAAAGCTTCCGCCACCGGGGCGCGAATTTTTTTTCCCAAACAGGTTTGCTATGGCACCAACGCATAAGATATGCCCGTTTAATTGGAATCGGGCGTATTCAATTCGAGTTATAAATAGACCTATAGCCTCTAAATCTGACCTATAGCCACTAAATCTGACCTATAGCCACCAACATTAGGGTTAGGGTAAGGGTTAGTGTTAGGGCCAGTGGCGTAGCTACGGGGGGGGGGGGGCACGGGGGGGGGGGCACGTGCCCCCCCCAATCGTTTGGCCCCCCCCCCCCCAAAAAAAAAAAATGACGACCCGACATTAGCCAAATGTGTCTATATCATTCATTATTATCATGTTTTATTAAATGTGTGATGATAATGATGCTATCAACGATGATAAAGAAGAACATAACGGTCGTTCCCTAGTACTAGCAATAGCGCACCTATATCAGTTTGAAGAATCCTTCCAATAAAGCGCCTTATACAAATTTTCAGTCCCGTGCGCGAGGATCGACGCTCACCGCTTCAGAAGACATAGAGCGCGTATAGGCCGAACAAACTTCCTAGCGCATGGTAAATCGTCCATCATACCAAGGGCCTTTTTAGGATCTTAAATCTGCCTCCCGCTTTTATAGATAATTTTGACCATTTGACGCCTTCATGCAGGCTATAAAGGCGCATAGCTGCACTACGTAAGTCCTAAATGTCTGGGTAAAGACAAACTTCCTTTACTAATTTCTTCACTCCAAATGCACCCGTTCCATTAATTCATGATGCATATCTAGGCATATTGTTGATGATCATGATTGAAGGAGCACCAGTCATCTTCTCCAGAGTCGACATCTGAATCAGTTGAGCATAGGCCTACTGAAACTAACTCAAGGGACCCGTGTCATGGGTCTAGTCACGCGACAACAGGCAGGGGACGGGGAGGGGAGACATGCCCCTCCCCATACATTTGAAAGTGGAGGTGATTGTTCCTCCCACTTTTTAATATGCATACATTATGTATGTTTGATTCTATAGCTTGAACTACGAATCATATATTTTGGTCTCGGGTATGCGCCAAATCGCACAATTTAAAGCCCAATATTTGCAAAGGCTCCCTACAGTGGGAGGGGAACACCCCCTCCCATGGCGTCGATCCTGGGGGGGGGGGGGGGGGGGGCAGGGGTACGGTCGCCCCCCAATGAAAATATTGGGGGCGAGCATATCATTTCGCCCCCCCCCCCCCCCCCCAATAATTCCGAAAATGAGGAAGAACAAAATCGAGTGATATAATGCCAAAGAGGGGAAAGACACATTTATCAATAATTAATCTTCAAAATAGCTTTTTTTTTGTTTTGAAAAGGACTGTAAATCTTGTTTTTTGCCGCGCGCTTCGCGCGCATACTGTTTCTCATGTAAGTTTCATTTCGGTTTGCTTGAACTCACCTTTCGAACTGTGTTGGGCAGCGTAATTTCTCAAACGCACACCTCAAACGAAGTTAAACCCTCATCTATAATAGCACACCGTCACAGAAAATAAAATAATCTGAAATAATATATCTTTCTGTAAATTCGGTTTATATGCGCTGAACGCAAATCATATTGGAATATCATGTCACCCCACATTTGAAAGTGGAGGAGATTGTCCCCCTCCCTTTGTCATTATGTATGTTTGGTTCCATACTTATATACTTCATATTACGTGAAATTTCTGTCTTAGGTGTGCACCAAATCGCACAATTTCACGCCCCAAAATACAAAAGCTCCCTACTGTGGGAGGGGGACACCCCCTCCCACACCCTCCCCCACTTGGTCGCTTCGCTTCCTCGCAATGTCTCCCCTCCACTTTTGAGAAGTTGTTGACGCCCTTGCTTAGTTTCACTATATCACTATCACTATATCGATGGCTTTATAGTATACAGGATCATGTGGATCCATCTCATGCAAGGCTCAATCTTTCCGCGCTATTCCCGTTTAAAAATACGTTACGAGTAGGTTCACTATTATAATACAATGACAAATAAAAAGACAATAATGACCATACTTCTACAGTGATATTTTAAACACCAATTTCAAAAATTTCTCCACGTGGGAGGGGGTAAACCCACTCCCACACCCTCCCCCCAATAAGACCAAGCACGGATATAAACGACGTGAGCGTATTTGAGTCTGGTGTGTGTGCATGTACACGTAGGTTCGATTGTGTTTGTATACTTTATCATGAGGGAGATGATTTAAGTCCTGATTTCTTTAATTCAGTATTATCAAATTCCTTCCAAGGTATGCACCAGATTGCATTATTTCAAGTGAAAATTTGCAAAAGCTCCCTACCGTGGGAGGGGGGACACCCCCTCCCACACCCTCCCCCCCCCCCCCCCCCCCCCCTCGGGCGCTACGCTCCCTCGCAGTTGTGCCCCCCAATCCGTTGACCCTCGCTACGCCACTGGTTAGGGCTATATACCCCTAAAAACCAACACCAACCAAGCGAACTGAGTTAGGTCAGTCAGTAGTGAGGTAGCCACCGTGATTAGACTGATACGCTAGAGATCCCTGGTTCGAATTCAATGTTTTTTGTATTTGCTATCTTTACGGCAATCGAATGTGCAGAGTGTACTTGTTATATGGGTTCGATGTTTTCATAAAGATAATATGTGTTTTTAAATCTTTATGAAGACAAAGCTGTCTTAATGAAGATTTGCCTATAACAAGTACATTATGTCTCATACACTCTGCCTCATAATAACTAATTATTAGAACGTTATAGATAATACTGGACATAAACTAACTATGCCATAAAGGTGCCGTTAGCACATAACTATTAAGGGTGTGCGATTCATTCAAGTTTCCTCACGTCTCGTTAATCATTCTGAAGTATCAATAAATATCCGCAAGGGCTTGCCTTTTAAAGAAGTGATATGCCTTTTCTTAAACTGTGAAATTAATGGACTTCCTATAATAAAAGAGATCTATTAACAATCATTATCAAAATCTTCAAAACTTATTTGGAACAGCAGTTTTCATAAAGCTTATTGTATTCGTATTACCAATAAAAACATGGAACATCTTTCGTTTTTTCCAAACTTCTCTTCTGTTATAAAGATATGTATGATTGAAGTGTTCAGATTTGTAATTATCTACTGGATAATTATATAATCATAACTGTGTACAAAGTAAGTGCAGTGCAGTGCAGTGCAGTTAGCAAATACCACTTTGCAAATTTTCGCTCATAACTCAGTCATATGAGATTCATTTACCGTGGCATTTTCAGACATCACTCAGTGGACATATC
The DNA here is from genome assembly GCA_037951105.1 of Echinarachnius parma. Classification (NCBI taxonomy): domain Eukaryota; kingdom Metazoa; phylum Echinodermata; class Echinoidea; order Clypeasteroida; family Echinarachniidae; genus Echinarachnius; species Echinarachnius parma. The sequence continues at coordinate 212,732 of JBAMJV010003485.1, forward strand.
ATATAACAAAAATACAATCTTTTGATTAACTATTCATCAAATTTTGCACATGCCAAAGTTACTAGAGGGTTAAAGGGGTAGTTTAGTTTTGGTAGAGAGGGCGCTGCACATCACAATTTTTTTGTGAGGTAATGAAAAACTGAGTGTCGAATTTGAGAGAACATGCAATTTGAATGGCAGAATAAACTTTATTTGGTCAAAATCGACCCAGAAACGGCTGAAATATCAATAAATATATCTGATCTTATAATTATTTGGGGCCCAAATAATTAGATGATTTTTTCAAAAAATTAAAAAAATGCTTGCACTTTTTCAAAAAATTTCAAAAGCGTTTTTAAAATAGTTGTTGATGATCTCTCTATTTAATCATTATTTCAATAAAACATCACATGCATAATTTTGTATGAAAAATGGTTGAAACCAATGCCATTTTAGAAAGCGCCTTAATGGCTCTTTTTGAATGATAACAGGCTTTTTACTTAGTCGTTTGTAATTTTGTATACCTTTCGAGCATGGTAGAGTTATAACTATTAGTCTATAATGTTACTGTCCAGGTTTGGTTACTAAAGTTCAGCCTTACCAAAACTGTACTACCCCTTTAAGTGGATAGATGTACAATCGAAACTATGGAAACTACTTGCATGTACAGTACATGTACAGTTTATGTATACACACATAAGTACATGTACAGTTTATGTATACACACATAATTATACTGTGTCATGGGTCTAGTCACGCGACAACAGGCAGGGGACGGGGAGGGGAGACATGCCCCTCCCCATACATTTGAAATTGGAGGTGATTGTTCCTCCCACGTTTTAATATGCATACATTATGTATGTTTGATTCTATAGCTTGAACTACGAATCATATATTTTGGTCTCGGGTATGCGCCAAATCGCACAATTTAAAGCCCAATATTTGCCAAGGCTCCCTACAGTGGGAGGGGAACACCCCCTCCCATGGCGTCGATCCTGGGGGGGCAGGGGTGCGGTCGCCCCCCAATGAAAATATTGGGGGCGAGCATATCATTTCGCCCCCCCCCCCAATAATTCCGAAAATGAGGAAGAACAAAATCGAGTGATATAATGCCAAAGAGGGGAAAGACACATTTATCAATAATTAATCTTCAAAATAGCTTCTTTTTTTGTTTGAAAAGGACTGTAAATCTTGTTTGAAAAGGACTGTAAATCTTGTTTTTTTGCCGCGCGCTTCGCGCGCATACTGTTTCTCATATTGTAAGTTTCATTTCGGTTTGCTTGAACTCACCTTTCGAACTGTGTTGGGCAGTGTAATTTCTCAAACGCACACCTCAAACGAAGTTTATTAAACCCTCATCTATAATAGCACACCGTCTCAGAAAATAAAATAATCTGAAATAATATATCTTTCTGTAAATTCGGTCCATATGCGCTGAACGCAAATCATATTGGAATATCATGTCACCCCACATTTGAAAGTGGAGGAGATTGTCCCCCTCCCTTTGTCATTATGTATGTTTGGTTCCATACTTATATACTTCATATTACGTGAAATTTCTGTCTTAGGTGTGCACCAAATCGCACAATTTCACGCCCCAAAATACAAAAGCTCCCTACTGTGGGAGGGGGACACCCCCTCCCACACCCTCCCCTCCACTTTTGAGAAGTTGTTGACGCCCTTGCTTAGTTTCACTATATCACTATCACTATATCGATGGCTTTCTAGTATACAGGATCATGTGGATCCATCTCATGCAAGGCTCAATCTTTCCGCGCTATTCCCGTTTAAAAATACGTTACGAGTAGGTTCACTATTATAATACAATGACAAATAAAAAGACAATAATGACCATACTTCTACAGTGATATTTTAAACACCAATTTCAAAAATTTCTCCACGTGGGAGGGGGTAAACCCACTCCCACACCCTCCCCCCAATAAGACCAAGCACGGATATAAACGACGTGAGCGTATTTGAGTCTGGTGTGTGTGCATGTACACGTAGGTTCGATTGTGTTTGTATACTTTATCATGAGGGAGATGATTTAAGTCCTGATTTCTTTAATTCAGTATTATCAAATTTCCTTCCAAGGTATGCACCAGATTGCATTATTTCAAGTGAAAATTTGCAAAAGCTCCCTACCGTGGGAGGGGGGACACCCCCCTCCCACACCCTCCCCCCCCCCCCCTCGGGCGCTACGCTCTCTCGCAGTTGTGCCCCCCCAATCCGTTGACCCTCGCTACGCCACTGGTTAGGGCTATATACCCCTAAAAACCAACACCAACCAAGCGAACTGAGTTAGGTCAGTCAGTAGTGAGGTAGCCACCGAGATTAGACTGATACGCTAGAGATCCCTGGTTCGAATTCAATGTTTTTTGTATTTGCTATCTTTACGGCACTCGAATGTGCAGAGTGTACTTGTTATATGGGTTCGATGTTTTCATAAAGATAATATGTGTTTTTAAATCTTTATGAAGACAATAGCTGTCTTAATGAAGATTTGCCTATAACAAGTACATTATGTCTCATACACTCTGCCTCATAATAACTAATTATTAGAACGTTATAGATAGTACTGGACATAAACTAACTATGCCATAATTAGGTGCCGTTAGCACATAACTATTAAGGGTGTGCGATTCATTCAAGTTTCCTCACGTCTCGTTAATCATTCTGAAGTATACCATCAATAAATATCCGCAAGGGCTTGCCTTTTAGAGAAGTGATATGCCTTTTCTTAAACTGTGAAATTAATGGACTTCCTATAATAAAAGTGATCTATTAGCATTAACAGCAGTTTTCATAAAGCTTATTGTATTCGTATTACCAATAAAAAACATGGAACATCTTTCGTTTTTTCCAAACTTCTCTTCTGTTATAAAGATATGTATGATTGAAGTGTTCAGATTTGTAATTATCTACTGGATAATTATATAATCATAACTGTGTACAAAGTAAGTGCAGTGCAGTGCAGTGCAGTTAGCAAATACCACTTTGCAAATTTTCGCTCATAACTCAGTTATATGAGATTCATTTACCGTGGCATTTTCAGACATCACTCAGTGGATTATCATATAACAAAAATACAATCTTTTGATTAACTATTCATCAAATTTTGCACATGCCAAAGTTACTAGAGGGTTAAGTGGATATATGTACAATCGAAACTATGGAAACTACTTGCATGTACAGTACATGTACAGTTTATGTATACACACTTAAGTACATGTACAGTTTATGTATACACACATAATTATACTGCGTATGATAACACCATTGAGCAGCACGACTGCAATGGCCAATTTATATTCTCTATAGATAGCAGATAGTCCCATGGAAAGTTATTTAGAGCTAAAGTATTGTATGGCTACAGTATATGGTAAGGTTACGATAAGGCATGAAGTTAGATAAGAATTTGTTTCAAGATATTTTATTATCCCATTACTATTTCACAAATTGACAAAGAAAGAAAATGCTATATATTTACAAATCGAGATATTACCATGAACGCGAATAATCCACGTATTGTAAGAGAAAGAGACGGTGTAGAGGTTAAAGGAAACCCACTAGAGTTTCCAGACACACATATATCACCTTGATCCAAATCTTATAAGTGATATATTTCTCTTTTATCTGTTTCATTGTAGTAATTCTTTTACGAAATATTGAATTACGATGAAGAAATACAATTATATACATCACACATTACCTATTCATTTAAAATGGAGTATGGTACTGGTAATTCGCTTTAAAAGTATGTTTATATATACATATCGTACGAACTAAGCCGAAGCGCGGATGAATATTTGTATTCCGCTAAACAAAAAATACAGTGACATATATATATTGATGACTCACTTGTGATTTATCTTTGTTACAGGCGTGAGCGATAATTGTTTGCCGTTATGAAAATGAGTATGGTGTTCTGATATCGAATAATGATCGTTTTATGTGATAAAATTACCGTAAACAAACCGGAGGTTGTTGCGGAACTGACATGGCATGTTTAAAAATCCACATAAGTTCTTAGTGGCCATGCGCCACTCCGCGACGCTGTGCTTGCGCGCATAGGATCCCGTACACAGTAATCACTTGTCCTCCGAGTCTTTTTGATGAGCGTATCTACTAACGCTACTATCATCGCATAAATAAACGTCGCTAATGGTGCGTACAAATATATGCGTGATTGACTCATCGAACAGTTTTCCCGTGATTGGGATTTAGAGCGCAATGTGGATTTAGAGCGCAACATAGATTTAGAGAACACCACATGAATTTAGAGGCCACATACATGGCAAGCCTTCCATCGTCACACGGAGGGCTGCATTATGATAACCATTATTGCGTCATCCCAAGGATAGATCTGTATGCTTCATATGCAACCATTGCTGCATGGAGTCCGTAGAGGGTTGCAAATGGATCCAAGAGCACCCCAATCACTTTGCCCGTCGTCTTTCCGAAGTACAGTGTTTGCACAGTGAAAACCTCGACGTACACACTTTCTATCAACCATTCGGTGGAATAAGATACTGTGATGTATATCAAGAGGGCGAGGACACACTTGATCTCGGATGGTTGTGGCAGCAGTCGCTGCACTCGCAGTAAGAACGACGTCGTGCACCAAACCATGACTACGATGACGACGGAGTAGACGAGAGCAAAGATGAACAGTGCGGTCTTGTCGGGGTCAACATACTGTCCACTGACGAGTAGACCAATGGATGCCGTCACGCGAACAAAACATTGGCAGAAGATCCCGCAGGTGCAGAGGAGAAGTAGCACATCGTGTCCTTCGAGGGGGAGATGGGCATTGTTCATTCCGCTGAGGTCCGTCGGTCTACTTGTGTCTTTAGAAGCAAGGGACATGTGCAAGAATATCATCAACATGGGAATGTATAATGCCATTTCAAAACAATACAGGACATAGATATGTTGATCTGAAGTGAGAATGTGTGAGCTAAATATAAAAAGCATGTTACTTGTTAAGTAAAGTAAGGCAACTACCAATGAGGCTGTCCAAATCTTGTTGACGAAGCGTCTAGTTGCCGATGGTAGGTCTCTGTCCATGATATCTTCATCATTTGTGACTATGGTGCTCCTGACTCGATACAAGTAGCTCAGGGACTTGATAACACGTGAAAGGAATGCACGTGGTGTCGGAATATTGTCTTCACGATATGCATCATACCGTGGCATTTCTCGCCGAACATGCGCCACCGACTTAGGTACAAACGACATCCACATCTGCCAGAGGATCCCCGTTGCGATGATGCTACACTCCATGTAGAAGGCTGTCATGGCTCGCTGGAGATCATGTAAATACGATCCAACAGTGTTATTTAAGAAGCAGTCACATCCAATCCCTTCCTGTCCGAGGAGGTCGCTGATCGGGATGACGATCCTCCAGACTGACACCCATATGCATGCCGATAGGACGATAACGATTGTGAAGACGTTCTCCGCGTTGGTCACAAAGACAGCATCGTAGTATCTGTAAAAGCACGCTACTCCCACCAGTAGAATTGTGATCAAAGACAGATCTACGATCTCCCCGCTGATGTAACGGCTGAGATGTCCGTTGTTGTAAGTTTCGACAATGCAAGTGATTTTGCCGATAGCAAGACAAGGGATCGTGAAAATGGCGAGGCAGGAGAAACCAACGAAGGCGTAAATGAGAGATCGGTGTCTTCTGAAAGTAATGCTTGCTGAAGTATTAGGATACTTCACTTGTGGTCTGTTTAGCTCTGGATATTCTTCAGGATACGTGTCCGTGGGTGCCAAACGATGTTTCGTGCTAGCCGGTGACCAATCGGGATTATCCAGAACTCTCGAAGAGTCTCTGTCAATTGGTAAGGCACTCACATCCGTGTTGTTATTCAAATTGTCAGCATCACGTGGCGGCAACAGGACACCCAGTGTGCGGGCACAGTGGCGGCAACGCATCGGCCAGAATACCACCTGCTTCTGATGGAATCTGTCCTTCAAGCGGATGAACCGAATCAACTGAAACTCGACGCACAGAATCACCACGATCATACAAACATTTGAAATGATAGAAGTGGCTTCGCTGTGTGGAATTCCATATGTAATGTCCACGGGAAGACTCGGAATAAAGGCGAGGCAAACGCCGAAACTGGACAAGAGGCACAAAGATAGCGTACTGCTGTAGTAGTACTTGTCCTCTAAAGGACCACTGTTGCTGTTTTCCATATTGTTCGACTTTTCAATTTCCCTGTATCCAATTTGCACTTATCAACAACATATAGGACTTTGACTAGCAAAAATATTGCCTATCATGTCTCTCACCCCGAACCGTTATGTTGTAAGATCTTTCAAAGGTGAAAACAGATAGATGGTTGCAATATATACTTTCTCTTATCGATGTGCTTTGTTTTCTAATAAGCGATGACTTTTATCTGACTTCGTGTAGAAGGTGTGTCGACAACAGAGCTTTGATATTCAATATTCATATTTATAGCACACGTTTCCTCCCACCTCTTTGAAACCAAAACATACTTTGTTAAATGTTGTCTTCTTATCTAATGACATTCATTTCCTGCTAAATATGATTTATTACCGCAATTATTACAAATATACTTATGCGTCACACTATATCATAAACAGGTGTCTGAAAATTAGATACAATCTTAAAGGCATCATAATATGTTATATATATTAGCATATATTGTACTGGCTTTATCTTATTTAGTACCGTATTAAAGACAAATAACATGTATCCCTTTCTATAGATTGTATTTACTTAATTTTGTCAGATCTGAAATAGATAGATTTCTATGTTGTACTCCAAACTCACTTTTTTGCCCCTTTGCAGTCTGCCCATAATTAACCATTATGTGCATTTGGCTTTTTCCTTCAAAGAATTCTACCTTCCGTTTAATCAACCTTAATGCATTCAACAATTCTTCTTCTGAGGCAGTGGTTGATTATTAATATGTGTTCTGCAAATGAGAGTCTTGAATTAAGCATAGCGACATCAGTTACACGTGGCAACGAAATGATAAGTTCCGTAGATAGGGAATCTTTTACCAATGGAATGACACCAATATCAACAATTGTGTTTAGGAAGTGTTCATTCTAGTGCTATTTTAAATGAAAAAGCGCAAAGAAAATAAGGTTTCACCGGGATTCGAACCCGACACATCCGGATTTTTTCTGGCTACCCTGTATAGCTCTTGAGAGTTGAGTATGTTGTTTCGAATTATCATACAATTATAACTAGCTCTAGATCGACAAAGGCAAATAATTGAAACAAAACAAAGGCAAAACTATTCTCCTTGAACAGTTATGCCACTCAATAAATTAAATGTATTACTCATCAGTGGCATCCAGGGGATTTCCTGGGCCCGATCCCTCGTACCCGGGCTTTATTTTGTTTTCTTGTCGCTTGCTTGTTAACTGATCATAATTTGGAGGCTTTGAAAAGCTAATTAAAAGCCAAAAGCTTTCGGGGGTACCACTCAATGGTAGTACAAAGTCATGATCGTTCTGATGGGGGGAAATGCCCCCTATTTGTGACGTTTCGCGTACATTTTAAAGCAAGCTATACCCCCTATTTAGCACTAAAACGGGTACAAATTGAGTACACATGAAGTAATTCCCCTTTTTGATAAACTTCAAGTACACCAACAAAACAAATAAAATTGTGGCCCTTTACAAAAATGTTCTTTATTTTTTACATTTCGGAAACACTTAAACGAAATTTGTACCTTTTCCCCCCTATTTTCCGCGAACATATTCATGATATATGTAACATTTCCCCCCCATTTTCGCGATATTTTTGTACGCAAACACATGCAAAATGGACCCTTTTTTCGCAAAAAAATGTGAATGATCATGCGTGTATTATGGCGTATGTGAAGTGACACCACCGGGCACCCATTGTACCCCACATGAAGCGACTCGCTCTTACGCGCTTCCAGGCTGGAGACCCTCCTTGCAGAATGGGGGTGTTTCACAAAGATCCTAAGTTGAACCTAACTCTAAGTAGGACTTGAACATTATGGTAAGCCATTTGTAGCTTTGGAATAAAATATATTAAAAGGCAAAGATGCAAGTATTTTCGACTTTTTATACATTTTACATTAAGAACATGAAATCTCCTTGATATTAATGATTTTAATCAATATTTTATGCCTTTTTAAAAGGACTTTTACAAACAAAGTTAAAAGAAACTAATGGCTTTTCATAATTTCTAAATCCAACTTAGAGTTAAGTTCAACTTAGGATCTTTGTGTATTACACCCCGTGGCTACGTCACTGTTACTTATGGGGTAACCTCGCTAGTCATAAGGACCGCTAGTCATAAGGACTGCTATTCATAACGTGTAAGTTCCTATACGTCATAATACGAAAAGGGGGTCGCTATTCATAAAGGCATAAGGACCGTTATTCATAAGGACCGTTATTCATAATGTGAGATGAGGGTCGCTATTCATAATTCACATTGAGGGTCATTACTCATAAGGATCGCTATTCATAATACAAATTCGGGGTCGCTATTTATAAACATGAATAAGGGGCGCTACTCATAATTTATATTGGGGGTTACTACTCATAAGGACCGCTAAACATAATACGAAAAGAGGGTCGCTATACATAATATGGAATGAGGGTCGCTAGTCATAATACGAGAAAAGGGTCGCTAGTCATGATATGAGAAGAGGACCGCTACTCATAATACGGATTGTGGGTCGCTATTCATAATATGAGAACATGATCGATATTCATAATTTCGCTAGGGTCGCTAGTCATAATGTGAGAAGAGGGTCGCTAGTCCGAGGGTCGCTATTCATAATATAGAATGAAAAAAAAATGTAAAAGTACTTGGTCTCGGCTTCCAAAATGTTATGGCATACCCCCCCCCCCCCCCCTTGAAAAAATCCTGGGTACGCCACTGGTTTTGGTTACTAAATTTCAGTTTGACCAAAGCTGTACTCTCTTTACCAAGACTCATTTGATCCTATACAACCCCCTCTCCGTTGCTTCCGTGCGTTGCTGAGGATAAGGGACATGGTATGAGCCCCCCCCCCCCCCCCCCCCCCCACACACACACAAACGCACACATGTAGGCTACGCCATCTATGAACTACGAACATTGTTGGTAATTATGTATACACATGTACAAAGGGAATACTGCGGGGAGGGTGGGCCGAATGGCGGAACACGGTCAGTCTGATGGGTGGGGAGGGGGGAGAGGGGAGGCCGGGGTGATGAGTCGCGTTCGTTATTGGGCACGCCTTTTTTCTTTATTTGTTAAGAAATGTATGTTTTCAATAAATGTTTTGGACAAATATTCGGGGCCGTGTGTCGCCCCCCCCCCCCCCTTAGCTACGCCACAGCCATTAGGGTGTCCCCCATCCAAATTTCCTTTTTTTATTATCATTTTGTTGCTTATTCAATTTTTTATGGTTAACGATCCTCTTCTCGTATTGTGACTAGCGACCCTCATTCCATAAAATTATTATGAATAGCAACCCTCATTCCATATTATGAATAGCGACCCTCTTCTCGTATTATGACTGGCGACCCTCAGTCCGTATTATGAGTAGCGGTCCTCTTCTCGTATTATGAGTAGCGGTCCTCTTCTCGTATTATGACTGGCGACCCTCAGTCCGTATTATGAGCAGCGGTCCTCTTCTCGTATTATGAGTAGCGGTCCTCTTCTCGTATTACGAGTAGCGGTACTCTTCTCGTATTATGAGTAGCGGTCCTCTTCTCGTATTATGAGTAGCGGTCCTCTTCTCGTATTATGAGTAGCGGTCCTCTTCTCGTACGACCATCATTCCGTATTATGAATAGTGGTCCTCTTCTCGTATTATGAGTAGCGGTCCTCTTCTCGTATTATCACTAGCGACCCTCATTCCGTGTTATGAGTAGCGGTCCTCTTCTCGTATTATCACTAGCGACCCTCATTCCGTGTTATGAGTAGCGGTCCTCTTCTCGTATTATGAATAGCGATCCTCATTCCGTATTATGAATAGCGACCCTCATTCCATATTATGACTAGCGACCCTCTCCTTGTATTATGACTAGCGACCCTCTTCTCGTATTATGACTAGCGACCCTCTTCTCGTATTATGACTAGCAACCCTCATTCCGTATTATGAGTAGCGGCCCTCAATCCGTATTATGAGTAGCGGTCCTCTTCTCGTATTAGGGCGCTTACGATCCTGGACCGTGAGTTAGTGGACCGTAAAATGTTTACGGTCGAGTCAGGTGACCCGACCATACATCGCGCGAAAACTGTTCACCAAAAATTAGTCGACCATAAGGCATGACGTCATACATGCGCAGAACAGATGCGCACTCGTATTTTACGGTCGACCGTGCTTACGGTCCAGGATCGTAAGCACGCTATTATGACTAGCGACCCTCTTCTTGTATTATGAATAGGGATCCCTATGAATAAAGACCCCGATTTTATATTATGATTAGCGACCCTCTTCTTATATTATGAATACCGACCCTCTTTTTGGATTATGAATAGCGGTCATTATGAATAATGACCCTTATGAATAATGACCCTCTCCTCAAATAATGAGTAGCGGTCCTTATGAATAGCGGTCCTTATGACTAGCGAGCGGACCCCCTCATTATCATAACATACTCTATGTTATTTCATGAACGTACCTTTTGGACACATGAGGAAAAAAACATTATAGTGACCAATTATAAATTAATGTATTTCCAATCATTATTATAGCCATGTTGGTCTAGAAACTTTGTGAAAATCGACAAAAGTTACTAGAACTATTAATCAGTTCGCACATACTTTGTTGTACTCACGGGCGTAGCGACTTACGTAATACCTATTCATCAGGGAGGGGGGGGGTGAATGAATAGATCATCATAATTGAATGGGTACCAATGACATGTCTACGCCGGTGGAACTTGTACTAGTATAACCATTAGAAACATGAAACAGGTTTTTCTGGATTTGTTGTGTTTATAGTAAGATATTTAATAACCCAATTTGAAGCTGAAAGTCTCCCTGGGAGCGTACAGAGTTAATACAACGAGTCAGCAAATATCACTTTTCACTCGGTCGCATATGACATTCATTTTCCATGAAATATTCACACATCACTCCGTGGACTTATCATATATCACAGAAATACACATGCAATTCACCCTTCGACAGTCTTTGCATATATATGCCAACAAAGTTACTAGATCCCATTAAATTACAAGGAAGTCAACCCGAAGCTATAGAGATATGTTTTTAATATGTATATACATATATACGTAGGTACAGTATATAAAATCGCAATAATCGTTTCTGACTGAAAGGGAAAGTGTTCATGGAATAAATTTATATGTTTTATTTGTTAAATCTGTATTGATAACAAAGACAAAGATTATACAAGTCAACACAATATTTTGTGTTATTACACAATCGGAAAATGTACCATTGCAACAACATAACAAACATATGTTTTTTTTAATGTTGTACATGCATTTATTATATGCATGTATAAACAAACGGTTAAAATATCAAACATAAAAAGATAATCATGAACAATTTCAGTCTTCGTGTTATATTTAAAATGTGATGTAAGTCTCCACTTTCTCTTTGTGATTGATAATAATAATAACTAGAAGGCCGACAAAGTCAGCATACCCACGCCTCCCATTAGCCCTGTTCTACCCCTTCGTCGGCCTCAACCCTGTTTTGCTTACCGATGCATCCTAAAAACATAGTGATCAACCGTTGAACAGAATCCCCCACAACTCCAGGCATAGTAAACTATGCTGACTGGGTATGCCTGCAGGGAGGGCTTGAAAATGCCGACATCTGTCCAATTTATTGGCGATAAATGTAACATAAATCATGAATTCAAACAAAATAAACTATTACAAACAATAACAGATACCTTATCTTCCTGATTCTGCAAACTTTTATGTCCATTTCTCTTGCATAAATATGATTTTAGATCTTTTCATGACAGCTATCTGCCGATTCGCACGTGTTTTTACTAGCTGCCTGTGTAGTATAGATATGCCTAATATTTATGCATTGCAATATGCACAACACATTACATGCGGGTGTGTACTATGTGTAAGTACATCTATTGGCATGGCGTGTGCGCCACGTTGTTTTCTTGAAATGATTTGAGACGGGAGAGACGAGGAGAGACTAGTGTGAGAAGGGAGAGGAGAAGAGAGACTGTGTGTGTGTGATAAGTACATTAGTGCGTGTGTGCCATCGCGATCGCACGGAGCACAAATAGAAATGCATAGACGGTAGTGCATTATCGGATTTCCCAAAATCCGTAACATTTCAGCGCCATCCCGTACTCCCGTAATTGTTGTCAATTTCCGTACCAATAAATACATACTCAAATTTCAAGGTTCAAGAATTTGGAGGAGTCACAATGAAGAATCGAT